>VDFB02327712.1:0-17370 GCA_007258455.2 Sequoia sempervirens | reverse complement strand
CTAGATCTAGAAAGAAACTTTATTAAATTTCCACCATAATGAAATTTAAAAATGGGGGTCTCAATGAGGGAGGACCCATTTGGCACCTAGGGAAAATGGGTCTTGGCTTAATTTTTCAAGACCTAACCCCAAGGGATGAAGAGATCAATTGATAAAGGGGGGGTCATGTTAAGGGAGGACCCATTTTCCACCTAGGTGGACTGGGTTCTGGCACCATTTTCGAGGACATAAATTTTCCTAATTAAATTTTATATTATTTAAATAATGGGTTTTGAGATAGATATTTGGAAGGTGTCATAATTAAGGATTAAATTTGAATGAAAGGGGTTAATTAACTCCAATTAACCACAATTAATTAAGACCACCCTAGATAAATGTGAATGTAATTTACAACAATTTACAACACTTAAATAAGGTACAACTTTAAATAAATTTACTAAGAAGAGGCCCATTAAGATTAATTAAGTAAATAAATCCTAGAAAAGTGTGAAAGTGTGTTACATCACTTCACAACACCTTTACAAGGGACAAATTAAGGCATGTTTTAATAAAATAAAGGCCTTAGAATGATGTGAATGGGTACAACACATCACAACACCACTGCAAGGTGTAGTTAAGTCCATTTTATGTCAATTATCCAAATCAAGTGTCAAAAAGAATAACTATTTTTGACACTACATTTTCCCCAACTTTAGTGAGAGGATGACCCCATGTGAAGCTCACACTAAAGTAGACATTCAAGAAACTTAAGTATGAAACAATAAAAAAGATAAATAATCATACCCTATCAAAGGCCAAGAAAAATAAACAAAAACAAAGGATCAATCACAACCATTTGAACATGACATGAAATGGGGTTGTTTGTGTATAACATATGCTACTCACTCTAGAGTAGTGAAGCCTTAGTTTTTCCACTTGGTGATTTGTCCCAAATAAGTGAAAAATGAGAGAATCATATTATCCTCCCATACCATACCAAAGTTATCCTCTTGAAAACTTTGATAAGGCACCACAATGTAATGCTTTATGTAATTTTTTTGAATTCCATTTAAAAATTTGCTAAAGGGGATTTTTCTTTGTTCATGTAAAGGTCTTGTTCTTAGGGAACATCATTATGCCTAATAAAATTAAAACATAAAATTGTCATAGGCCCCATGGAATGCCCTTCTATTTGCATTTCTGAGTCTCCATGTTAGTAAATTGTATAGTCTTGGATGACATCAAACCTAATGAGACCACCAAGAAGAGGACACATAACAAGAAAAAAGAAAAATCATGCCATGAAATTTTTCCAGAAGAGGTCGTCCATCTATTCCCACAATTTAAAGTAGTTCCTCGACCATTGTTGTGAGTAATTTCTTTAAAGTAGCCAATATTTTTAAACTAAGACATGAGATATTTCCTTGGAAAACCCTATTCCAAGTCATACATTTCAGATGTAAGCTATATCATGAAATAGGAAAGAATGGTTGCCCACAAATATACATAAGGGATTTATGGATTTTGGATTAGTATGTTTGTGCTACAATGTTGTCATACAACATGGAACTATCATCATTTTCCAAATGCTTATAGAACTGGAAGAATGACACAAAGAGAATGAAAAAAAGAAAAATTATTTCAGGTCAACATGGAAGAGACCTAAATGTCTTAATGTCTTGCATCGTCCCCCAAAGGAAAATATAAGAAAAAATGAAAAAATCTTACGACACAGAGAAGAATGAAGGTACATATAGAGGAATACACAAAAGAGAGAAATACATCAAATGAAACATCACGGGGGATCACATTATGCACATGCAATCACATAAAGAAAAATAGGAAAAAGGAAAAATACTAGTAAGGCACAAGTGAATCAACCCAAAGCAAGTTGTTTGTCTCCCAATCTTAGTTGGTATAAATGAAAAGTGGGAAAGTTTCCAAAGGGACAACATCAAGTTCAAAACTAGGACACATACCAAGTTCAACACTCTTTCTCTTGATATAGCTCATGCACATATAAGAATTATTATTTGATCACACTCTCTCCATAGACAGGATGAATTAATATCCCATTAGTGGGATTATTATTGATTTGACTAGCTATGTAAAGAGGACCATTCGGTGCATGCTTAGGTATGTCACTTTATAAGAAAAAATTGTCAAGAGGTTGCCTAGTTGAGCCTTTATGAGGTCTAGCTTTGATAAATGCTATCAATTTTTTGTATTTTATGTGATTTTGTATCAATATTCATTCCATTATCATTCTTAGTAATAATTTCTTTGGTGTGTATGCTATTGTTGTCTTATTTGTTCATGTTTTCACATAGGAAGCAACTAAGGCTATAAATGATTTTTGTTCCATTTCAAATTTTAACCACTTTCTTTAGATTTTGTATAATGGGAACCAATCTAATGTCTATGCATTCAATGAGGATATGGTGTTGTAGGTTTTCTAGTTGTTCATCTAGCAAATTGGTTGTCTAGCCTATCAATAACATGGTGCACATTGAGTGTAAGAGGTGTAGTCATGGGAATTTAATTATGCAAACTATGAGCCATGGAGGATTGATTCTCATTACAATCAAGAAGAGAGTTAGGAAACCCAAGATCCATGATGAGTGATATATTGTAGGATGACAAGGAAAGTATCACAAACCATGTCTATAATACAGGGTTGAGAATATGGTCACCAAGTTGTAAAGCTCATGCAAGTTTTACAATCATAGTGTAAAACCCTAGAAGGGAAAGGTAATAACCTAAATTAGATGAAATTTAAAATTTTAAGAATGCAATGAAATGATTGCTTGAATGTGCAATTTAATTTAACAATGTATAAAATGACAATTTTAGGTAATGCAAGTAAATTGGTGAAAACATATCTAAAAATTCAAACAGAAAGTGTAATAACACCAAAAAAAATAGAAAATTTCAGGATTTTAATGTCATGAAAATGTAGATTAGTAGCTAACATGGACTCATTTGCTAGTAAGGGTGAATGGGTCCTGGTTAGGTATTTTTAAATTATTTTTTAATGTTTTGTAAGATTTCAATAATATCTTTTAGTTCCAAGTCTAAGACAGTGAAGTTCAGTTTTAGATTTTCCAAAAATGCAATGCGAAAATTGAATCAAAAGATGAAATCCAAGA
The DNA here is from genome assembly GCA_007258455.2 of Sequoia sempervirens. Taxonomy (NCBI): domain Eukaryota; kingdom Viridiplantae; phylum Streptophyta; class Pinopsida; order Cupressales; family Cupressaceae; genus Sequoia; species Sequoia sempervirens. Next base: position 14,242 of record VDFB02327712.1, on the reverse strand, counting down.
CCTAGGTTGAAATGCAATTTTGTTTTGATTTTGACATGCAATTGTATGATATCTAAATGACCTGCAAAATAAGTGATTTTGTTTTGTGCTTTTTAGATTTAGAAAGATGCCAAACAATGCAATTCTCAACCCTAGATGAGCCGTAAGATTTCAATGCAAATAAGTAACTCTAAAATGAGATCTTATTTCAATGCATAAATAAGATGAAAAAGAATGTAATATCTAATATAGCATGCAATGAAAGACTTTAAAAATGGGAAATTACAATGCTCAATATGTTGGGTTCATCAATTATGTTTATGTGAAAAATAGGGCTAACACAATGAGTTGAAAAAGTGATGAACCACTTAATTTCCCACAAAAAAGACAAAATTTTATGTAATTATGAGGGCCAAAAGATATAAATAATAATAAAAATTTGAGACTAACTATTATAGCAACTATGAGGGAAGTTTTTAGAGCATGGGCACATAAAAATCAATAAAAAATTACTTTATTGACACATTTTCCTCAGTATGTGTGATCATGAAAAAAAAAAGGCCTTTAAGAAAAAATCAGAAATAGGGAAACCTTGATAAAAAATTGGAATAAGTTGGCCTATTAGTCTCAAAAATATAAAAATAATAGAATCTGTAAAGTAAAATTGAATGGTTTCTGGAATCACTAGGTTTGTTTAAAAAAGGAAATTTATTTTATGAAATTTGAAATTTCAATGTGTGAGTACTTAAATTTCAGGAAAATAAGAAGCAGGTCCGTTCCACAACCCTAACCACAATAAAAATGATAATATTTTAAAAATATTTTGACACAAGTAGAGGTTTCATGTTCATGTGATGTATATTTTTTTGTATTTTTTTTTCCACACATTTATGAATTCTTTTTATTAACTTTTAAAATATAAAAAAATTTATGTTCAATTAATTCCTTTAACTTTGTTAAAACTTCATGAAATTAATTTTTCATTTTTAATCCCATAGTATACTGCTATTAGAATGTGATGGCTGTTTTGATTAAAAAATGTGATACCCCTGCTGAAAGATATAGGTGATTTTCAATTAGTCTATCAATCGGACTTTTAGTCATAATTGAATAGAAATGATAATAATTACTTATTAAATTCAAAGGTAAAGCATAATTTATATTGGTGGAAAGCTGAGAATCCCTTAAAACCCTTTTGCCATCAATTTGGGTTAAAAAAATATTGCCACTTTCAGCTCCACCATGATCCCGCATTACACCAAGACCATGATCTTAGTTTCAAAAATAATAAAAAAGACCCATTTTCCATTGAAGGCGAATGAGTCCTCTATAGTTTAAAAACAATTTTTTGATAAGGTACATAACTTTTTATGCTATAAAAACTTCCCTCATAGTTGCTATAATAGTTAGGGTCAAATTCTTACTATTATTTACATCTTTTGGCTCTCATAATTACAAATATTATTGTGTTTTTTGTGGGAAATTAAGTGGCTCATCACTTTGTCAACTCATTGTGGTTAACCCTATTTTTCGCCTAAACAAGTATAAATACAAGGTTATTTAACATAATTTATCTTAACAAGCTAGATCTTCATAAACAATCTAGAGTATCTTGATAAGAGCATTTTAAGATTATTTAAAAGAATATTTGAAGAAGATTATTATAGAAATCATAGATCCATTTGTTGGACTTTTCGTTACACCAAAAGATCAACCTTTCAATGCCCAATACAAGCTTCAGTTAAGAACCATGGGAGGCAGTTAGACCATGTCAGAAACCCAAGCGCTAGTGTTGCAAGGAAAACCAAGGGTCGCACCTTGCAACAATACCCCCCAGCACAAGTGTGAAGTTTGAACCATGACTAGCTCTGATACAAATTGTTGGACTTGTCATTGCACCAAAAGATCAACTTGTCAATGCCTAATACAAGATTCAATTATAGACCATATCACAAACCCAAGCACTAGTGTTGCAAGGAAGACCAAGGGTCACACCTTGCAACACCATTATCATGTTTGATGCATCATGTGCATGTGGTTTTGAGCTAATTTTTTGATGTATTTTTCAATATCAATGCAAGTACTCAAATGCATTATCTTTCATCAATAATCGATCAAGATCTCCATTCATTGAGGCAACTTCATGCTTGTTTGCAGATCTACAAGGTTTCAAATAAGGTTTTATTGTTCATTTCATTTTTCATGTTTCATTCATGTTTCATTTCTCATTAAGGTTTGATTACCAAAAAATGTTTTGACAAAGGGAAATGCCCATTCCCTAACAAAATAACATTTTTCCCCTCTTTTTGTAAGTTGTGAGTTTATAGGTTGAAGAAAAAGTGGATTTGAATCATTACAAAGTACCAAAATTACAAAGTTACAAATTTGTCTTAAGAAGTTGTCAAGGCTCATGGAAAATTAGATATAGAGAAAGATATACAACTTATTTACATGAAAATAGTGGGAAAGTGCTTATTTAATCCATATTTAGAGGCTCACAAAGTTCTAGTTCAAAATTTTACTCATGGGACATTTTTCTATTTTTTGGGACACTTTGCGACAAAATGGGACTCATACACCCAACTTGGTGTATTAGTCCCAATATACCTCTCTTTACCAATTTTCTATAGATCCTTATTTGTTAGAAAAAATATTATAGATTCTACCCAAATTCTTTAGTAGACTAAATTTAGCTTGGTATATGATTCTAGTGCACTTCAAAAATCATAATTTAGAGTTGCGCATCTTCTTGAAGCCATTAATTTACTAGGGTCTTTCTATTTGATTTATATTTTCAATTTGATTTCATGTTCTTAAGTTTCTAGGTTTTAGTGCATTAGACTTTTCATTTCTCCTTTGAAGCTTAATTTTAATGGTGAACCCCCATTTAATCACAACCAAGGAAACCCTCTTGTATCATTCCCTCAATTCAGTCACATTGTTGAGTAATCTTGGTTTCCTAATGAACTTAGAGTGAAACATGTCCTAATCCTAGCTCCGTCTCCAAAATGGTGGAAACATATTTCCTTTTGGTTCAATGTCCTATTAGCAATAGTATTGTGAGATGTAGTTTGAGACTCATCTCATCCTATGACACATTATTCACTGTGGATCTTGGGTTTTCTAACTCTCTTTCTATTAGTGTTGATAATCAACTCCCTTATGGATCATAGAATGCATATGCCATTTTCCATGACTTCTCTTCCTACAAACAATATGTATTATAATGATAATATCCTGATATACAACATAAGGAGGCTAGATGAAGAATTAGAAATTTTATAAGACTTTGTGAGAACCAAAACTATTTCTAATAAATCCATCCCTCTTATAAGAAAAATAAAAACAATTCTTGAACATAAAGAAGGGATATAATTCATGTGTTCCTTGGTCCATATCATCCAATAGGATTTTCCTCCTCCTCAACCACCTTACTACACATCTCCCATCCATAAGAGAAAAGAACCAACAAATTCTAATAACTTTACCATTCCTAACACATCCTTTTTTTGAAAATGTAAAGGATTTATAGTTATAAGAAGAAAGTGATAATAACATAGTAATAAAACAAAAGAAGAAGAAACCAAAAATGAATGAACATAAAAATATTAAGTTACAATAGTTGTATGAACCTCCTAAATTTCTTTATAACTCATAACAACTATCTGAAACTAAGACAATCTTCTATACTCTTTAACGTTTGCAATTGATCAAATTGCCACCTAAACATGCAAACATGATCAAAAGAAAAACTAATAAGAATAAACAATATTTTTCTTACTATATAGTCTTTGGCTATCACAGTCACAATTAGCATCCTTTAAAGAAAGTATTGAACAAGTTTTCACCCTCTAAGAATCAAACTTAACTAAAAAGTCATACATTTTTCTCCTTTCCATTTAATAGTTGTAGGTCATATTATTTTCACTATTACATATTGTACATTCATTGAAAATAGTTATTCTTATCACAAGGAGCTCATTCTCATCACCTATCCCGACCCATCCTTGTTGTACACCTAGTGGGAGCAAGGGGTTAGATAGCCTTGTCCTAGTTTTGATACTTATCACAATCCCTTTTTCTAGTTTTCCACCTTCCGTATATATCGATTGAGATTGGCATGCAAATGACCTACTATAGGTTGACTCACATGTGCACTACTAGTATTTTACATTATTTATTTTTCATGTTTCTTTTTATGTTATTTCATGTGTTTAATGTGATCCCTCTTGTTGTTTATTTGATGTATCTCTATCTCTATTTGTGCATTCCTTTATATATGTACATACATTCTTCTCTATGTCGTAAACATTTTTATATGTTTGCTTGTCTTTTGTTTTATTTTTGGGGATGACACAAGGTGTTGAGACATTTAGGTCTCTTCCATGTTGACCCAAGATGATTTTTCTTTTTTTTTCGCTTCCTATGTGTCATTCTTCTAGTGGTACGGGTATTTGGGGAATGATGACATTTTCAAGATTTTAAACAACACTGTAGCAAAGAAATAATGACCCTGATTCCATAGATTCCTTATATATTATTAGGGGCAACCCATCCCTCCTTTTTCACTATGTAGCTTTATTTTGGAAATATATGACTTGGCATAGGGTTTTGCAAGGAAATCTCTCATGTTGTAGGAGTAAACATTTTCTATTTTAAATCAATTTCTCATAGAAATGGTGTTAGCAACCACTTTAAAGTGGGGGAATACATCGATGATATCATTTGACATTTTGCATATTTCATAGTGTGATTTTATTTTTCTTGTGATGCATCATTTTCTTGGTGGTGTCATTTGGTTTTATGTTCTCCAAGAGTGTGATACTTCTTAGTGTATAACTTTCTATTAGTGGCTTAATGTGATGTGAGGCATCCCCTAAGTTAAGGGAAAAATTTAGTGGAAAATATTTACCAATTGGCGCATATTAGATATCAGCTAGGTCAAATATGGTGAATTAATTGCACCCAATAGGGTGGCCAAATCACCCAGGTTTTATGAATTATCGATCCAATGCATGTCCATTTTCCATCGATTTATTTTATGAGGCATATTCAAGTGTAAAAATCACCATAAAATTACTATTTCAAATAGACCCATTTAATATTTATTCCTAGAATTCATAAGCAAGATAATTAATCACACATACTACTGCATCGAATAAACAACATTGTAATTTTCACACTCATTTTTCCAATTAAAATTTACAAATAGTTTCTTATAAGGACCCATTTTGCCAATAATATTAAAAAATAATTATGTTTAAGGATGCATTTTGCTAATTTCCATGACACTTGCATGATAATCACAGGGAAATACTTGCCTTGAAAATTACAATGTATCATTGAATAATAAAACAAGATTCCAAAAAAATTTAACATACCATTTAAAAATCTCAAACAATTTTGTAAGTATAGATTGATATAAATGAAATTGAAACTATCATTTATTATTACACATTTTGCTTAGTTCTAAAATTGTGAGCTCTTTATTTGAAAGTTTGACTTGGGACCTTCAAGTTGATCATAGGAAAGTTACAAAATCATAACACATGTATTCATGCATTAAGAAATAGTAAGTTAGTGAAAACCTAAACTTAAAGGTGAGTGATCATTTGTTCATACTGTTATAATATTTCTTTATCTCCTTTTCATTCTTGCTTCTATCTTAAAGATGATATTGAGTAGGGAATGGGATCTATATTCTTTGTCCTTAAACAAGAAGACATTTTTTTCTATCTTTATTCGAAGTGAGAGATTAATATATTGAGCAGCAAGTGCAACAAGGGGAAGACTCCTCAGGGTGGTGAAGAGAATAGGAGGCAATCAAAATGCCCAAATTTTAGCATCCATATGTCCCTCCCTTGAATTGGCAATGCTTCTGCTCCATTAGATCAAGATGGAGCTACATCATCAACTCTTCCACCAAATATTAATGAAGAAGATATTCACAATACCTCACTACTACTAGAAGGTCAAGGTGAGAATGTCATTGAGTTAAATGAGTCAAATGAGGATGGGAATACCACATAAGATGTTCCAAGGGATACCCTAGTTATCCAAATTTGATATAATTGACTTGGATGATGTTGGTAGTAAGAAAAGAAAAGAAAATAAAAGTAAGGCAAATGGAAATGAAAAGGAATTTTAAATTTTATTGGTGTCAAAGTACCCATTCATTAGAGAAGAAAAATAAGGGAAACCAAAAAAAAGATGAACCCACAACACAGTACACGGTAAGGATTTAGTAGTTAGAAATGTAAAGAGATAAGAAGTTGTAGGTAAAGCTTGACACTATAGAAAATAATATTGGTAAAGTTTATGAAAGGGAAATCATAGATGGAAAGGAAGAATTAGTTGTATTATGGAAATCAAAGGAAGAATGTCTTCATGTGAAGTATGTCATGAAATATGAAGATCTTAAGCAATTTTGACCAAATTTTTCAAACTTCAAAGATGATCACAACAGCACCAAAGTACCTGTTAGGGTTAGCTCAAATCAAACTAGCAACTGAAGGAAAGAGCCTCAATGCCAAGAATGTGCTTTCCGACCCAAGCTGGGTAAGAAGCTACCATATGGCGGAGTATCACTAGTAAAGAATGTAGTACTGGAAAGTAACTCAACGCCAAGCATGTGCACTCCTAACCCAAGGTGGGAAAGGCGCTACCATATGGTGGAGATTCTATTAACAAAGATGCTATGCAAGTAAAATAATCTCAACACTAAGCACTGCATTCCTAGCCTAAAGTGCAAAGGCTTATCATATGGCGGAGAAACAAAAAGCAAATACAATATAGACTGAGCAAGGGCCAGTCGCATCCACAACCGTGGGAATGAAAGTGATTAAACTGAAAGTAAACTAGGCGGAAAAGCCATCCTCTTCCACTAAAGTGGGGATACAAAATGTAAAGTGCAGAAAGTAAAAGAGCTGATCAGTACTACTGATTTAGTGTTACAATATGATGAACAATCTGCAAATACAATGAGATATAGATAACCAATGATCTCCAACATGTTAGGAAATGAACTCCAAACAAGCACAAGCTATCCAACATATGAAATATAGCAAAAGGGACTAAAATATCAGGTTTGATATAAAATTGCAGCAATTAGAAAATTCATACCAGCAAGCCCTAGAATCACCAAAATGCTCATAACTTCGTCAAAACACCTCTGAATGATGTGAAACTGAATGCAAATGAGAGCTAGGAGTTGAGTGACCAAGACCAAGCCAAGAAACTCCTCCAAATAGCAGTGATTTATTTATGCACGCTTTCCAATGTAACCTCAAAGAAGGTACAACCTCCAAAAATGTTCTACTAACAAGATAAAATCCGAGACACCGCCAAAAAATCTGAAAACTTGCAAGGAGGGGCGCCCAAGGTAGACTAAAGCATAGGGCCAATACCCAGAACCACCAAAAAATCGTGCATGGACTTATGAGCAGATTTCTATTTCAGCAAAACCCTAACCAGCAAATGCAAAACTGACAAATCTCTAGAATCTTCAACCTTGATGCTCTGTCTGCTAGTCTGGATGAGAAGCAGTCTCTGGAGACTCAGCTAGGTGCTATCTTTCAAGCACGAAACCAAGAGAAAGAACTAGGAGGTATGCATTCCTCGAAGCAAGCTCTGAAAGCATTTCAGCAGCATAACAATATAATAAGCAACAATAGATAATCCAATTGAAGGCCAAGTCTCTTATTTATAACTTTTTTGTCTCCAAATTCAAATCTTCTTTTCCCTCCAATTAGGGTGCCTAAATGAAATTCACTTTTCACCTTTTCTCCAAATTTCATTTGCATTTCATTTCCAACCCATGTGTGGAAATATAATTTAATAAAATGCAAATATATAACTTGCAAATATTTCAAAAGATTTAAGTGAAAGATTTAATTAAAACTAAATGTCTCCCAAGCTAGGTGTTCCCTTTGCCATAGCACATATTCTCTCACTCTAAATATTAATTCATCAACAGCAGTCTCCAAAAATGTTTAAATAATACAAACATTATAAAATCACTTATCTCTCCTGAAATTGTCCCTCCATCTTTAGCTAAATATTTTCACTTAAAGACATTTTTCATCAAATATCAAACTTGACAAAATAATCACCTCAAATGTCGGAGACACTGCCAAGCTCTGACCTCGCTAGAAATAGCCATTGTAATCAATTACAAACTCACAAGTTAAAAATAACATTGCCGGAAATAGTACTCCTACTAAAATAGCATACCGCTAGAAGTTGTGTTGTTCCAAACTCATTTTCTCCACATTTTGAGAATATCGTGAACTTACTAAAAATAGTAGGTCTAAAAATTCATCTCGATTCAACAAGATGTCACACTATTACTGTGAAGCTCTCCTAAAACCCGTAAGGAATCCACAAATTGAAAACCTAAATACGTAAGCTTCCAAAACGAATCGAGAAGAAGTCAATATCCCTGTCATGCATGTTACCTCATTGTGAAGCTCTCCAAAAACCCAGAAAGCTTCACCAGACATGCGTTAGAAACTCTCGCATGCAAGACCTCAAAACCTCCTCTGAAAGTGGAAACCCTAACTTTCATTTCTACTTTAGCCTATGAGTTTCCGGAAATAGGCTAAATCCAAACGAAGAGTGTAGGGCTAAATTGGGGACATTACAGTCCACCCTTCCCAAAATTGCTTGTCCTCAAGCAATGCCACCACAACTCTAGAAGAACTCAAACTGATGCATACCAAAACAAGTACAATCCCAGGGTCCCATGTCCGTCTGAAGGAGGACCCACCATGTCGATGCTGCACTACTCTAATCACAACAGTGAAACCATCATACCAATGCTGCACTAACCTCCCTTGTAACTCCAAAATATTACCATCCATGATTCTCAAACTGAAAAATCTTAAAGAATTGAGATCAATATCATGCAATGTCTCATGTCCAAGATGCCTAGAGTCAACAATATCAACCATACCACTGTCTATCACCATCCTAGGCAAGAAGAAAGATAGGCTACTCAACTCAAAATCAAACTCCTCAGCATACCTCCATACTGTAACAAACGGAGCCATCACTGCAAATGTGACATCTTCGAATCTTCTTGCAAAGAGGAAAGTAATCCTTTGCAAGAGCTCAACAAACTCATACTCATGTCTCCTCATGGAGCTACTATGCCTCATCTGAATTATTGATACTACCATGAGGACTACAGAAAACTCCCATAATTCCAACCCTATGAGTCTCAGAATGATGAATCAAGGCATGGAGTAGCTCACTGTCCTGAACCAATAAGGAAAGTAAACTATCAAAGTTTACATCACAAACCTCCAAAGTGGCTGGAAAACACGCTAGAGCCCTTTCCATCTGAAAACTACCACTTCTTTGACCGGTAGTGCTGATCCAACTCTCCTGAATGAGGGACACTCTCCGTGTAAGGTGGCTGGCCTGCCTCCAATCAGCAAGCTCGAGTCTCCAAATCTGATTTTTCCTTAGCCAAGGATCACTCTCAAGAGCCACCAACCTTTCATCTCTCCAATCCAAACTCAAAATTTCTCTCCAATCCATTTGTTCATGAACAAATGGGGCCATCAAGTGGTTGGTGAAGAGAAGGACAACACCCAAAGGTCTGAAAATTTGATCACTAACCCACCAAAAATTCCTCTTTCCACAAGCCATAAACTCCATCAACCCAAGTTGAGAATCCCAAGCATGGATACCCAACCGAAAGTGATTTTCAACACACTGAAAAGAGAATTCAACACAACCCCAAGTGCTGGTCAAAACCAAGTGCATACTCATAAAATAGGCATTCCCTCTGATGAACCTCTGAAACCAATCCATGAAAGCTTCAACAACACTGGAACACGAAACATAAGATGACTTCAAATCCAACTCCCAAAATAGACTAGCATCACTCAACCCAAGGAATGGATTGAGAAGAGTGCAAACACCATGTTCTGGTTCTTCTTCCATCACAAAAAGAGGATTATCATAAGTTTCCTCAACACCCACTTCAAAAAGAGGATTGTTAAAAATTTGAAAGTCATTCTTTTCATCTTGCTGCTCCAAATCAGCACATGCAACTTCTGATTTTCTTGAGACACTTTCAAGATCAAACTCCTCTTGAAGACTATCAAGCTCTCCAATCACTTGCTTGATTTCTTCAGCTCTTTGTGCACCCTCTCGCTCCTTGAAAAGTTTGAAGTTAGCAAATTGGTCTTCAACCTCCGTTAGAGCCAACTGAATTTCTTTCAACATGTCCTTTGTTGATTCGAGCTCTAGAGTGAGCTCATCAATCATACTCTCCTTTGCTTGGAAAACACCAATGGTCTTCTTTGCAACTTCAATGGTGTGATCACGATCTTCAATCAAGTGTAAGTACTCCGATTTCAATGTCTCCAAGGAGTCTTTGACATGTTGCAAATTAGGGAGAGTAACTTCATCCTTAATCCCTTTCAGTCTCTCATAAAATTGAACCTTCCAATAGAGATCTTCAACCAAGCTATGTGTGTGATCAAACATGGATAAAGCTTTCACTTCCTTGTCAATGGACACCTTGAATTGTCTTTCCCACTCATAAGAATGTGAAGATGGTGAACTGCTGATAGGCTGCAACTGAAAATCAGAACCTTGCCCCTTGTCTTTGCTGCCCTCAATGCTGCTCCAACATCCTTGTACTTTACCACCAACATGTGGATGATGCTCAATGCCATGGAGATTATCATTTTCCATGATTTCTCCGACTCTCTTTTTGTAATCAGCGTCTTGAATGGAAAAATCAGACGTGTTTGTAAACCTCTTTAACTCTTTCCTCTTCAAGAGCCATATGGTATTCTAGCTCTTCTCCTTCATAACCGTCTCCTTGGTCAAACATTATGGCAGCATCCAACTTGATCAATGGATCATAATTGTCCGCTGTTCGGAAAGTTTCTATAGCAACATACTCTTCTTTAGTGGTTGCAACCACTTCAAAGAGATCATTATGGAGCTTCGTTGAACAATCTTCTTCTTCAAAGACACCTCCTCCAAAAACCACCTCACCACTTCCAATGCAATCTGATTTTTGATCTTCATCTGGATCAAAGGGAAATTCATCCCACAAAGGTTCTTTATCATACCTTGGTGCCAACCAACCCGGATCCCAAATGGTAAAAGGCTGATTGTTTTGATCAAAAGAAAAGTACTCTTCATGCTTCTCTTGGAGTGTTGAGTCTTTGAATCGGTCACCATGTAACTCACTTGAATTGATTTCTTCATAAGTCCCTCTCTCCAAGGGCTTAGTTTGATGACCAAACCCAAGTTCACCCATGTCACAAACGTCATAGTGAAGCTGAGAATCTTCAATGTTAGATGTTTTGAAAACTTCATCATCCCTATCTTCTTCGGGACCTTCATGGGAAAGTATGTCGCCAATTTCTTCATGTGGAACTTCTTGGGAAGTTGGGTCAGCAACAAGAAGAAAATCCTTCTTCATCAAATCTTCAAAATGAGTATGCATGAACTCATGGGATTCGCCTCCAATATCACTAATATGTCCTTCATCTTCCTTTTCTTCAATGAACTCATCCCAAACAATAGTCCTACCAACATCTTCCGTGAAGTCATTTCTCTCAAGACCTTCATTGGATGAATCCTCATTGGGACTCAAGATTGTTGTTATGTTCTTTTCACCAAGCTGATCTTCATTACTTCCTATTACATTCAAGTTAAGGGAAGTATTATGGGGCTCTACCCTTAACTCTTCACTTGCCAAGGTATCTTCATCAAGCTCACGTTCATTTTGATGTGATATGTGCATCTTGCTTGTGCCATCTTCAATGCTAGATGACTGATTTTTCTCTTCAACTTGCATATTTGTGGGCTGCAATTCACAAATAGGCACTTCATCTTCTTCCTTCTTTGATTCTTCAACCAAAGCTTCTTGTGCTTCCCTTTTTATCATTTTCCTAATGTGGTCCACCATCTCTGACTTTTTGGGCTTCAGTAATGCCACACAATTCAAATGGGAATCAAATGGAACATTGTACCTATAATCATCTAGCATGTTTTGATATTGCTCACGGAGTTTGGTAGCCTCATGTTCACATTGTCTTTTATACTGTTTGGCATATTCAATGAAATCCCTTACGACATCACTAACCTTTCCTTCCTTAGATACCATAGTTGAATCTAACTTCTCACGATCTCTGAACCTTAGAAAATGCAACATCTTTGAAACTTCTGAAAGCTGATACTGAACTCAACTCTGACCTTTGATATAGAATCTATTTTCTTTGTCACTCATTTGTCAAGTGAACTCTGTTGGGCACAGGATGGCAGGATCTTGGCTTTGATACCACTGTAATGAACTGAACCAATTCTAACCCAATTTTTTTCAAACTTCAAAGATGATCACAACAGCACCAAAGTGCCCGTTAGGGTTAGCTCAAATCAAACCAGCAACTGAAGGAAAGAGCCTCAATGCCAAGAATGTGCTTTCCGACCCAAGCTGGGTAAGAAGCTACCATATGGCGGAGTATCACTAGTAAAGAATGCAGTACTAGAAAGTAACTCAACACCAAGCATGTGCACTCCTAACCCGAGGTGGGAAAGGCGCTACCATATGGCGGAGATTCTATTAACAAAGATGCTATGCAAGTAAAATAATCTCAATGCCAAGCATGTGCATTCCTAACCCAAAGTGGGAAAGGCACTATCATATGGCGGAGAAACAGAAAGCAAATACAATGTAGACTGAGCAAGGGCCAGTCGCATCCACAACCGTGGAAATGAAAGTGATTAAACTGAAAGTAAACTAGGCGGCAAAGCCATTCTCTTCCACTAAAGTGGGGATACAAAATGTAAAGTGCAGAAAGTAAAAGAGCTGATTAGTACTACTAATTCAGCATTACAATATTATGAACAATTTGCAAATACAATGAGATATAGATAACCAATGATCTCCAAAATGTTAGGAAATGAACTCCAAACAAGCACAAGCTATCCAACATATGAAATATAGCAAAAAGGGACTAAAATATTAGGTCTGATATAAAATTGCAGCAATCAGAAAATTCATACCAGCAAGCCCTAGAATCACCAAAATGCTCATAACTTTGTCAAAACACCTCCGAATGATGTGGAACTGAATGCAAATGAGAGCTAGGAGTTGAGCGACCAAGACCAAGCCAAGAAACTCCTCCAAAGAGATTGATATCCACTGACTAGGTGAGGGCGCCCAAGGTAGACTAAAGCATAGGGCCAATACCCAAAACCACCAAAATATCGTGCATGGACTTATGAGCAGATTTCTATTTCAGCAAAACCCTAACCAGCAAATGCAAAACTGACAAATCTCTAGAATCTTCAACCTTGATGCTCTGTCTGCTTGTCTGGATGAGAAGCAGTCTCTGGAAACTCAGCTAGGTGCTATCTTTCAAGCACGAAACCAAGAGAAAGAACTAGGAGGTATGCATTCCTCGAAGCAAGCTCTGAAAGCATTTCAGCAGAATAACAATATAATAAGCAACAATAGATAATCCAATTGAAGGCCAAGTCTCTTATTTTTAATTTTTCTGTCTCCAAATTCAAATCTTCTTTTCCCTCCAATTAGGGTGCCTAAATGAAATTCACTTTTCACCTTTTCTCCAAATTTCATTTGCATTTCATTTCCAACCCATATGTGGAAATATAATTTTATAAAATGCAAATATATAACTTGCAAATATTTCACTAAAAGATTTAAGTGAAATATTTAATTAAACTCAAATGTCTCCAAGCTAGGCGTCCCCTTTTGCCTTAGCACATATTTCACTTAAATATTAATTCATCAAATAAGGCCTCCAAAATGTTTAATTAATAAACATTATAAAAATCACTTATCTCTCCAAATCGTCCTCCATGCCTTAGCCAAATATTTTTCACTTAAAACATTATTTTTTCATCAAATATCAAACTTGCCAAAAGAATCACTCCAAATGTTGGAGACCACTGCTCAAGCTGACCTGCCAGAAATAGCCATTGCACTGAACTGTTGAATTGCTGCTAAAAATAGCACTGCCAGAAATAGTACTTACTAAAAATAGCATACTGCTAAAAATAGTAAGTTGTTCCAAACTCATTTTCTCCACATTTTGAGTAGCCGTTGCAACTTACTAAAAATAGTAAGTCCGGAAAAGTCATCTGATTCAGTTGCATGTCACACCATCGCGAAGCTCTCTGAAAACCTAGAAGGAATCCAGAAGCCAAATTGGAAAACTCCAACATGCAAGCCTCCAAAAAGCAGTCGAGAACACAAGTCAATATC
>VDFB02327711.1:0-57530 GCA_007258455.2 Sequoia sempervirens | reverse complement strand
CACATGCACTCCCACATACATACATGTGTACATACAGATATATGCACATGTAGATATGTTTATATTTTATTCCTAAGGAATTTATTTCAAAGAATTTTAACTTTATTACTTTAATATGTTTTAAGTTAGATTGAAAAATTAAGGAAATGTTAACCTTTTTATTTAGTGTTTGATTTAAAAAATAATTGATTACAAAGAAAGGCTAGATCATATGTGACCAATTGTAATGAAGAGTATTTTTTTATTTTGATCAAAATTTTAGTATAGAGTGGTTGAAAGGATAAATATTTTTTTTCCATATTTACTCTTGGTTGAATATTACATGCATCTATGATTTAATAGGTTCACATAGCTCAATAGATATAAAGTTTGAACTAGATCTCATTAGATACATTTAAATTCAAAAAAATTTCTAGTTTTGAAACTTGAAAATTTTACCTTTAATTTAAATATATATTTTTTTAGTTTTGAAAAAATTTCAATTTAAATTTGTTTAGTTCATTGTGTAATTTTGTTTTAATGATATGCAGATCTCTATCTATTTATATATATCATGGCCAAAGAGGGATCTCATCATTCCCCTCGTTCTGAGCAAGAAGCTCAAACTAGATCAAATATACTTGAAGATAGTATTGCTAGATTGGACAATGCTCTAAAATGTTTAGAGCAAACAATTCACAACTCCCCCAATTTGGCTAATCGAGATAAATTAGTCACTATTAGACAAGAGATTATTAAGATGATTGAGACAATTCTATCATACAATCCTTATGATGAAATCAACATTGAAGAGTTTTATTTTTCTCTTGCCAGGAGTGTTACTGGCACAATGAAAGATAAAGAAGTTGCCAAATTAGTTTCAGGTGAAAATGTGTTATCCATGTTCCCATTTTATAGAGGAAAAAATAAAATTAGAGGATATGTGGTTACAAGGTATGAAGATCCTCTTGTTGCACCATTCATATACCCTAGATGGTTGGCAGCACATCATAGATGGCCTCACAATGACGAGCTGCCATTGTATTTTGTCAAACAGTTATATGCAGAATTTTATTTACATATAGAGGTGGACTACACATCTTATCCTGAGCATGTTGGCCAAGGTAAAGGCCATTTTTCTAACAAAACATAGTTTAGACCTTCAAATTTTCCACCTCCTATGGACAAGAGGGAATTAGTTGGCCCAAACCTTTTGGTTTTACCAAAACATTTGGAATTGGCAGCAGCAGGGGAGGCAACAACAGGGTCCATTCAGTTAGATTTTTGAAAACATTGCCTCTATTACAACACAGATTGATCAAATTTCATCTAATCGAGTTGGTAGATATTTAGTACGCCCACAGATCAACCTTCCTCCCAGTGAGGCTACATCCGCATCATATGATCCATTTATTAGTGCCGATCTACCTACTCTTGCAGATGTCGAGCATATGACCCACATGACTCTACGTAATACTTGTAGACTCTCAATTTTGGATTTACTAGCAGCATATCAGGTTATCAGTGAGGACCATGGGATTTCTCTTGACAGGGTACTAGACTTCATTAGACAATGATATCCTCATACACATATGAGCCACAGGGTGGCAAATGCAGCTAAGGATATTCCACATCAGCCTACAGAATCCCATGCACATCATGTTTCTATTGATCCTTTAGCTTGTCTAGGTAGTCGTCAGGATGCTATAGGTCACGTTGAGGCTACTGCGACACTTGATCCTATCCATGGGACATATAGTGGACTTCTTTTTGCTACTGATACTGTACATACTACAGAGCCCCCTACGATGTCTTTACATTCTCGTGATCTTAGTGACATTGGTAAAGCCATCAAGCAAGCACAATAGGTACTTTCAATTTATAATTTAAATACATGTATATATTTTTAAAATTATGTTCTAAAAAATTATGTAATGCATTTTAAAAACTTCTAGGGGTTTAACTCTTGATTGAAATTATGTACTTAAAAATTTTAAGTAGTATGGTGATTTCCCAGACTTTGGAAATTTGGAGCATGATGGTGATCCCATGCAATATGCAGATGAGGTACATTTAAATTTAATTTTGAAAAACTAATTACTTGATGTTTAAGTTTGAACACATTGAACTCACTTGTACATTGTAAAATTTTTAGATAATTTTACATATATATATATGTACTTGAACACATGTAGGGGTTGGGACGAGGCTCAGGACACAGATCGTTAGATATTAGATTGGGACATGGATCCACACATCTTGGATTAGTAGAGTGATCAGTACATGGATTGAGGGAGAGGTTGAGGGAGAGATCGAGCCATGGATCAAGGGAGAGGTCAAGGGAGAGATCAGGCCATAGATCTGATGATTCTATTCATACCATACATCCCTCTCTTTGAGATTTTTTTATAGTATTACATGTTTGAGATCATTTTATTACATGTTGGAAAGACTTTTTATGATTTATGTATTGAACATTTGGACATGTTACATACTTATGTTTGATGAATACTTATGTATTGAATCTAGGTTTGTTATATACATGCATTATTATGGTTTGATGAACTCACTTACATTACATCTATAAATACATGGTGCATTAAATTAGTTTATGATTTTAATTATTTAGCAAGGAACAAGTACCTTTATTTAAATTATGGTAACTTGTTCAAATGCACTTGTTGTACATATAGATAACTTTACATTGTGAAATCAAAATGTTGGACTCCACTATCTAATGGTTGCTATTTGTAAATTTAAAAAGATGGACATGTACATGTAATTAATTTAAATAAATAGTTTAAATGAATTTGTCTTTAATAAATAGGTCAAGAAATAGAAAAAATTGAATGCAAATATGCTTGAGATTAATGCTATATATTTTAAAATAGAACATAAAAATGCAATTGGAAATAGATGATAGTTAGATTGAATTCTTTAAAGCTCTAAATGTTCATTTTTAAAGTCAGTATAGGTTAAATACATTTAAATTGTGCATATATCATGCTATACATGAACCTAATTTCTAATTCCATATAATCTTATACACATGTTCATTTGAATGTGCATGCAAAGAATTCTTGAACTAGATGATGAGCTATACTTGTGTCAAGTTGAATGTAAATGAAATCATATATATATATATATTTGAAAGTGTTCACTTAAGAATGAACCATATAATTCAAATAAAGCATGCAAGCTATAAGTGGAGTTGAATGTAAATGAAATCAAATTTATAGTCTTGAAAGTTTAAGAATTCCATGTGGAACATTTATATATATGTAATTAGAAATTGATATATATATTTAAATCTTGAAAGACATGCACATTTAATATTAAATTAAAAATTGATGACAATTCTATATAAATTAAAAATTGATCAAGTAGATCTCTTGGATAACAATTCTATATATAAATTAAAAATTGATCAATCCATATTTAATTGTACTGGAAAGATGGACCAAATTACATACATGGTCTCAAGCTATACATGGTAAACAAAGCTAAATTGATGCCAAAATGTAGCTATCTCAAGAACCCTAAACACCATCACTATGATTCACTACAATGTTCATATATTCCAATGCACCTTAAGGTGAACAAGAAAGGCCAAACCAAGAGAACCTAGAGATGACGAAAGGACAATATGATGTATGGACTAGATTGAGACCAAGTAACCAAATTTTGATGTTCAAGTGATGCTTTTTTATTATTAAGGATGGAGAATGGATGTATGGTTGAGATGGATCTAGATGGATAATTTTTAAATGATTCTAGGATGAGGGATGCTTACCTGATGAAAATTTAATAAGATTAGGATGTGATGATTAGGATACATGAAAATCCAAATGATCATTTAAAATTATTGAATGTCGTGCATTAGTAATGTATAAAAAATAAAGAAAACTAGAGACAACATTTATGTATAGATTCTTCACCACTCAAACACCAAATCAACTAGATAATTTTATATAAGTTTGTGGAGTTGAATGTTCAAATGAAATGAAATATTTGAATGTGAACTTAAGAATTCCGTGGAACATAAATAAATTTAAATGCAAAATTGGAACATAGACTAGGTTTTGTACATATTGTTGCACACATAATAATATTCAATCTAGCTCATGTATATAGGTGGAGTTGAACAAATATTTAAATTCAAAGATTTGAAAGTGAAAGTTTAACAATTCCATGTCAAACATAAAAATTTACAATTAAGGAATCTAGAGAGATGATATAAAGGAATTTCTAGAGATTCTCAAGAGTGAACTTAAAATAATGAACCATGTCCAACATGTAAAAATGCAATTGGAAATTTAGATGATTTAAAGGAATTTAGGCAAAATGTAAATTAAAACATTTTTAAAGTCACTGGGTTTTGTATCAAGCATATATATGATCTAACATACATGTCACATTCTAAAAAAAAAACCATTCTAAATCATGTCACATGTCCAATCAATACAAATATATATTATCTAGATTTGGAGTCATAAATGTGTACACATGTATCCAAAAAACAACTTAAAGCTCCTGGTACATAAAATTGGATCCTCTCTATCTTTAATTATCTCTAAAATCTTCTCATGATCTTCAATAGGCAACCTCCACTTTTGTTTGGCACGTCCTCTTTTAGGTAAAGTTTCTAAATTTATTTTTGTTGCCAAAACTAAGTGACTGTAATGTAGAACCTTTTTTCCTAGCCTATAATCAACAAATATAATACCATTTTTATCTATCTTTATTTGTTGATAATATGTGCCTTCAATAACAACTGATCCAATGGGATACTCTTGTCCATCACCATCTATCATCGATTCGACCAATTTGATTTTTGGTTGTGTACATCTTAGTAGATAGTAATCTACCCCTTCCGCATTTTCAGGATCTACAACTACAACAAAAATATCTCCTGTACACGCACCACATATTTACATATTTAAGTAAATTATACATTTAAAAGTTGTAAAAATTTATATTTTATATTTGAAACTTACTTAAACATAGAATATATATATAAATTTAAATCTTGATTTTAACTAAATTAATCAATTTGGACATACCTATAACAACTAAATCAGATACACATTCATAATCAGCTGAATATAGTGGATCATAGACATCAATATTGTCATCTTCAACAAAAGGAGGCATTGATATTAATTGTTTCATTTCCCATTGTGAAACATACCCATCTCTAATATTCTCACATTGATCAATATTTGCATTGTCCTCAATGCAATCAATACAAAAACATGATTTTTCTCTCACATTCATTGCATAAGGCCTACTACTCCCCGTTGTCATGATTTGATGTAGATTTCTAATACCATGAATTGCTTGACAATTATAAGGATTTGATCAATCAATATTTATTTAAATTCAAACTTGAAAATTCAATTTGAAATCATGTATGTACTTGAACTTTGAAATTCAAATTTTTAACAAATTTTGACTAGACTTACATACCTGTAACTTCCCAAAAATATTGTGTTGTATGTTGAGTCATGAGCAAAAAAATGACTTTTGCACCATTCAACAATTTCGTTTGCATTCTGTATGGAATTACCTACAAGTTACACACAAGTTGGCACAATTTGTCACCTATTACTTTCAAGGAACTTAAAAGAATTTAATTTAGTTAAATTATATATATATATATATATATCTAATCTTTTAAAAAATATGAAGCTAAATTGGACATATTAGCAAGTTCATGTTGACAAAGTGCACGCTTCACACATGCTCCTACTCCATCATGCTCACCTTTTCCATGTCCACTCTCATAAAAATTCCTCAAAAATTTGGTGTTGCGTCTAGCATGTTGACTACTTAACCAAACAGAGGCTTTTGCAGACTTCAATTGTCCTGTGAAGTTACAAATAATTAAACTCTTGAAAAGAAAATTATCTTCAAAAAAAAATTTAAGTCTCAAAGTTAAAAGTAAATATATAAATTAATTAAAAATAATTTAAAAACCAATGTACTTACTAGCATATCCATCAGACCATATCTAGTGTTGTTCTTGATTTATGCCACATCGTCTTAGGTCTTCAAAAAAAAATTTGAAACAATGAGCTACATAGCTTCTATCATGATTTGTATCATCACTGATATAAAAGTGAACCTCTTTGATGATAATTCTATCATCTTTGCTACTTTGTATTCCATCAACTGCTAACTCTACATGCTTGTAGCAAACTTGCACAAAGATTGCAACTTGCTCTGAATGATAATATTGACTTTGAATCTCAGTTTGAGGACTAAATGTATAGTTATCAGAGAAATCTACAATAGAGAGAATACAACCTGGTGGAAAACAATTCTTTGAATAATGAAATTTCTTAGATTGCCATCTTGCACCATGACAATGTTGGATATGTGGATATATGATATTATGAAATTTACTCATGAATTCATTGTAAGGCAATCCACTCTCTTTGAGAACAATTTTTTTGGCCTCAACTCCTGACTTCGTTAAGTATGTCTCATATTCAAATCTCTTCCAAGTAACTTGCATTTTATTATTGTCAACATGTAAAAGATTCTTTAAATCTACACAATCATTACATACATTTTTTATACATTGAACATTGAATTCATTTGAATTTTCTGATTTTTCACATAGAAGAGACTTCACAAATTGTGTTGTGCTTCTAGGGATGGCTAAATTTTGACCAATTGTTGCCATAACTTTTCTATATGATTGTAGGTGTAGATCAAATTCAACATGATTTCGACAACAACAAGTTTCACGTACTTTATTTATATGTACAAATGATGGTCGTAGTGTTTCAAATATCCTTTGACAAATCTTCACATTTAAAAATTCTTGTTTAAATGCTTCAAAAAGTTCACTTTGTGTTGTATCTATAAAATGTTTTGGATGAGAAAGTTTTGTACCATCATCACCTATTATTTGTATAGTATCCATTCTATTTGAAGAAACAAGAGAGTGGGTGGTCCAATATTCAACTACTTGTTTCTTTACATCTTCTGAAATTCTATCTTTTTGAGGAACCCTACAAATATTTACCCATATTTTCTCAAATTTTCCATCTATTTCATCTCTCTTTTCAATATATCTTTGAATAGTTATCCTAGAAACATTTAGTAATTTAGAAATTGCTTGAACTTGTCTTCTATATGATAATTTCTTACTATAAATTATAGTCATCAACGCTCTACGTGTAGCACTTAAATCACTAGATCGACTCTTCTTTTCAATACATTCTAATGCTTCTTGCAGGTTTTCAACAATTGTTTCTTTTAAATCTGATGAAATTTTCCTATTATCAACCCCTAACAACTCCAAAATAGGGGTCATTTATTTTCATCTAAATAACTTTGCAATTAACTATGCTCTTCCAATTAGAGATTTCTCTTCAAAAAATTCATCCCATATTTTTTTAGAGTGTAATTCTAATGTGCTTTCAGATAACATATTTTTCGATGAAATATTATTGAAAAGAGAATCTTCATTCACCTCCATCAAATTTTCCATACCATAGTCCAAAACATTTTTATTAGTACTAGGTTCAGTTTGTTCTTGTACCTATACGTCACCTTGACCATCAATATTTTCCATGGGTTGTTGTTCAATAGATGTTCCTTCATCCACTTTTCTCTTTCTTTGTCTTACTCGTGTTCGATCATACTTTCTCGATCTAGCCCTTGGATTTGCCATCACAAATTACACTCAAATTTGAATGATTGCCTACATACAAATTTGTACACACATAAGCTTTCCATGAAACATGTATATGTAATATAGCATAAATATTTTAAAAAGCTTGTAACTAGATGCAAAACAAAAATATAAAATATTTAAACAAAAGTTTTTAATAAACATAAACATGCAAAACATAAATTATTTTTAATTGAATAATGTTCATATATTTCTACACATATTTCTTTGATGTTAATATTTTAATAAAAAAAAAAGTGAAAACAATCTTCAAATGCATTTTCAATAAAATAACATAATCAATTAAATAAATTTAAGATCAATACACCTTGAAAATATCTCTCCTCTTCTTCAAATGCCTTTTTTCTTTATCGAAATAAGTTTTGTAAATTTCAGAAATGATAAACCTTCCAAAATGTTGAAATAAATCTTCTCTAATCGAAAATAGTTGAGAAAATTTTGAAATATTTGTTATTTTTGAATTTTTTTAATTTGATAAATTTGAAAGAAAATAACTTTATTTTATTTCATTCATTTTCGGCTGAGTACTTATCGGCCGATTAATTTCAGATCGATTAACTTTTAGCCGATTCATTACCGACCGACCCAGAGGGTTTTGGCTGAAACTTTATCGGCTGAAAACATCTAGTTGGCATCCTACATGGTAGCTTACTCATCATTTTTCAGAATTTTCTGAAACATTCATTTTTGGCAGAGTATTTCTCTAGTCAGATTGATTTTTTTGCAAAAAATAAAAATACCCTTTTGTAGAGCTTGAAGTGTAGAATCCAAATATAGAATTTTTATAATATTTTGATTAGTTTTAATATCTTTTATTTTTAAAATAATGCAAGCAGGTTTTAAAAATAAAAAAGAGGCTGATTTGATATTAAAAAAATGATAGTAAAGCTTATTAAATTTTTTTAAATATTATATGGGGCATAAGAGGAGAGAGTCTACTTCAAAAGGGTATATTTTTCTTTTTGATAATGATTGAAAAAATTGAAATTAGTTGACGGCCTGCGAAAACTGTCAAATTCTGACATGTTTAACTTTAAAACATTATTACGAGAAAAATATACATCAAAATGTGATTTTTTTTTTCTATGCACAAGATATTGAAATTACCTATTTGGAAAAAAAAAAGGGAGAAATGAAGTTTTTTTTCATTTTGTTTCTTTACAGCCCGTGAAGTCACTCTTTTATGAAATTTTCAGCATTCCAATATTTGTCCTTAAATTGATAAAAACATAATAAAAACAATTTTTTTTAAAATTTTAAAAATTACAGGAATAAACTACACCAAAAGTTCTACATTTTATTAGTTTACACCATTTTGAAATTCAAAACATAAAGACCACTTTTATGTGGTCGAAGTTCAAAATATTTTTTGCTATTAGTCGATTCCTTTATAAAGTGTGACACAGGTTTGTGCTTTGACCCATACTCGATATCATACTCTGATAGTATCATCACCCATTTTTCCATTCTACCCATGAGCATTGCCTTGGATAAGAGATACTTGAGGGGATCAATTTTTGTGATGAGCTTTATCTTGTGTGCCAGCATATAAATGTTGTTTGGATCTAATTTCAAACAAATACATAAAAATACAATCCAACATCATGCACTGGATGCATATGTAGGAATTTGATGTTTGGAAATATACACACTAAAAAAGTACATGTAGATATGTGTGTACATGGCATTAGATGTAGAAAATACACACTCTTCCTGCTTGCTTCAAATAGACCTCTTCCCACTAGCTTTGATACAAAAAATGAGCAAAAAAATATTGCAAGTGACACTTTTCTTTTTCTTTTGCAACCATCACCCTATGCAAAAAAACATAAAATAATCTCTATCTACCTACACAGAAGTAGATGTTATACAAATATATCCATAGGTGGTCTTCAAAAAAATGAATGTTGTTTGCATCTAATGTCAAAAAATTCACAGATAGGAAATATAAAATCAAACACAACAAAATGAGGCCTACTCTTGACCCTACCATGTTGGGTCATTGAGATTGATGGGCTATCACCAAACCCCTAAGCAAGAACATACATTTTTCACCACTATGATCAATGGTAAAATCAATCTTCCTTATTACAATTACTATACAGACTATCATTGTAACAACTCCTTTATTGAGGCTAAAAGAAATAATAACTAAAAGGGTGTATTTAACGTACGCAATACATATATATGTAGCCACAAAAAAAAAGCTACACCATATATATATCTCAAGTTAGATGCACATAAATACACATTGTTGATTGTACTCTACAAAAAAAACATGAGAAACACACAAAAAAAATACAAAAAAACACATGAATTCACAGTAAGAAACCAACACAAAAACAAAGAATATTGCCTCCCACCCACCATGACTACATGGAAAACATAAATGAAATAATATAGCCTAGGCTACAAAACAAAAATCAATAATTCCCTTTGGAAAATAACATAAATTGTTTTCAAAATAATCAATAAATAGTTTTTCCAATATGCACCTCTTCCCACACCTCTTCCCACTTGCTTCAAATGTACCCCTTCCCACTTGCTTTCTCACCGCTCACTTCTTTCTCCACCACCTATAAAGAATGGGCAAAGAATTATCATGATTGACACCTTTTTACTACTTTAGAACCATTGCCTTGTGCAAAAAACACAAAATAGCCTCCAACCACCAACACATAAATTCTACAGCTGATGATCGCACTTGCACCTACCCAAAAGGAACTTTCACCTACACAAAATTTTATCATCCTCATTCACAACTATCCTGAACAACAAGGTGAACCCAAAGAATGAGACCCAACAATGCCTTATCAAAAATTGTTTAGACATTAGTTATATTTTCTGAGAATTTTAAAGGTAGTTGTTACTTACAACTATTGCCAATACATGGAAACCATGCAACAATTAATGATGATGCCATTTTTTTTTCCTTATCTATCAGCATGCCAAACACTTTTTATTTAAAAATTAAAAAAAACAATCCATGATTGGTTTTCATGGTTTGTTATTGTGACTTTTTTTTGGTCTATAGGTTTTTCCATCTAATGTAGTGTTTCATTTTTCTTTTCTTGTGTGCACATTTGTATGTATGTAAAATTAGATGTAGAAAACATTCATATATACTTGGCTTTATAGTAAGCATAATAGGAAACATTTTCCTATGTACAATGTGTTGAAAATCTCTTAGAAGTTATTCAAGGAAGAAGTTCTACATATATGGTGGCATCAATGTTTGATATAACACTCAATATGCTGCTTATTGTTCCAACAATGATTCAATATGTACCAATGTTGTTTGGAGCTACTATGACATACATCCAAATCTGCACATGGCATTGTTCATCGACATTTCCCTTGCAACCATTCGCACCACATGCAAACCAACAATTCCCTGTGGAAATTAACATAAACTATATATCATTACATTCCCATATATACTTTTGGTGTCTATATATATTTGCGCAATAGATACCTCAAATGCAAAGGGGGCATGCAATTCCTACATATGTTCTTGTAAAACAAGATGTGCGACAATCTTTGCAAAAGAAAATCATTCCTTTTTCAATGATTGTGCCATGCAAAAAACACAAAATAGGCTCCAACCATCTTCACAGACAATCCACAACAACTAATTGCACTTACTTTTCCACAGAATATTTCCCTCCTCACTTGCACCTCTGATAGAAGGTAAAGCAATAGAAACAAACCCAACAATACCTTGTTGATAATTGCATAGAAATTTGCTATGTTTTTTGATAATTTTAATGGGAGGTGTTACTTACAACCATTGCCACTACATGGGAACCATACAACAATCAAAATTTGAGAGTGAAAAACCTATACAAAACCTTTGCACCACAATACAAACCATAAATGAAACTATATTAGTTTCAATAGTCAAAACATATGAATGCTTCTTGCATCAAATGTGAAAAACACACAGGTCTGCATGTAGGAAATATAAAATGAAATAGAAAAAAATGAGGCCTGCAATCCACCCTACCATATTGGGTCATGAAGCCTCATTGGCTCTCACCAAACAACTAAGAAAGAACATACATCATCCACCACTCTAATTGATTGTAAAATAAATGTGCCTTATTACACATACTCTATAGCCTATCATTCTAAAAACTCCTTTTGTGAGGCTAAAAGAAATAATAACTAAAAATAAGCATTTAATTTGAGATTCCCCAAACAATAAACATGGTGAGTAGTATATATCAATGTTGCCTACATCTAATTTCACATACATATATATTTGCACAGAGCAAAAGAGAAATAAAACACAAGAAAACAAACATACACTTTTTTGTGTTTATATATTTGCAAGTAACAGATTCCTACATATGGATCCAACGCATGCAATGCATATATATGCAGCTCAATAACAAAGCCACCCACACATATACACACATTGTTGACCATCATGGCTGCATGGAGAGCATAAATGAAACAATATACCATCAGCTAGAGAATATTAATGAATAGTAGCCTCTGGAAAATAACATTAATTGTTTTTGGAATTCTCTAGAAATGGTTTTTGCAATATGCACCTCCACTTGCAGCTCTACCTGCTTGCTTCAAACACACCTCTTGCCGCTTTTGAAAACAAGTCCAATAGTGTAGGTAATGGCATTATTAATCAAAGTGATGGAAAATGTTTAACCCCTATGCAAAGATATGTTTGTATGTCATAGCAGATGTAAACACCATTCACTCTGTAAAACATTGGTGATTGTTGTTCTCTTGGTTAGGGTGTACTATTTGATTTTTGATAAGATGTTGAATAGGCTGTACTATTTGATTTTGGAAAAGGTGCTCTAGCAAGAAGAAAGTAGAATTGGATTCCATGACTTATGGAAAACATCATAAATTCTATAATATTTACTATTGTATTGTGAATCCTATATGAAACAATATAGTCGAGAGCTGAGGTCATCAAACAGTTTATTCTATTTTCCTAACTTCAAAGATATTTTCAACACATTGGATGTGGCAAGAAAAGTATCTTATTATGCTTAATATGAAGCCTACTATTGCAAGAATTCCAGGCTTTGAGTACAAAAAAAATAGCAAGTATCCTAGCAAAGCAATAAACAGGGGGACATGTTTATATGAATGTTGTTTATAGCTTATTTCACACACATACATATCTACACACAAGACAAGAACAATGGATGGAAACAAAAGAAACACATACTTTAGTGGTTGTCTACACACATACAAATGCATTACAGACACATTTGTCTACACACAATTGTATCAAGATGTTGTATGCACTAAGAAAATTTAATTTCATGCATACATGTTTCTGTATATGTATATGTAGATGTATACATGCATACAACCATGTCCACAAGTATATATAAGAACAACTAGAAATATAAAGGGTTTTTTCAAATTCCACCTCTTCTTGCTTGGTTCAAGTGTACCTCTTTCCACTTGCTTTCTCTTTTCTCCTTGCTTTCTTCCACAACTACATAAAAATGGGCAATAGATTATCATAGTGGACACTATTGTAATGCTTTTCCAACTATCACCACATGCAAGAAATTAAAAAAAAAACTTGTTGCTAGCTTGACAATGCATGATTGAACTTGTACCTTCATAGAAGCTTTCTCTCCTTGTTTGTACTTGTGATAGTTGGTAAAGCCACATAATGACAACCAACAATGCCTTGTCCAAAATTTTGTAGACATCTGATCACATTGATGGACAATGTATTTCCCCTATGTGTAGGGATGTATGTATGTCATAGTGGATGCAAAAAACTTTGATATATAGTGATCCCTATCTTTATTTTGTTGGGACATCCTTGGAATGATAAGGTGTATTTTTAGTGCTCTATAATAATTTTTTTTGCATCTAATATCACATATGTAGATTTCTGCACATAGGGGAAATAAAATGATTAGCAATGATAGTCAAGAATGCCTTTTGGATAACAACATAAACTCTATAACATTTACTATTTTAGTGTGCATTGAAAATGAAACAATGTAGCCAAAGCTAGAGAACAACAATTAACATTACATTATAGAAAACAATACAGACTATTTTAATGTGTTGCAACCATTGCCATAGAATGGAAGCCATATATGAGACAATATTAAATTTGTATGTGTGTAGATATGTATGTATGTCAAAGTAGATGTAAACAATGTACATGTGTACTCTTCACAAACTTTACTATTATTGATGTCTTTTCAAAAAATATTGAGAGATTAAAAAAATGAAACAAAAAAATTGGAATAATAAATTGTATATTAAGTAATATATGAATCATTAAACCCTTTATTTTTATTAATCCTTTGTTGTCACATTCTTAATGCCTGTGCAAAAAAATTGAGAGCTCGTGTTGTGTTTTCAAGTCGTAGACCTTGTAGTCAGTCACCAACATTGCTGCTCTGAGCTTTTAAAAGAGCAGCCCAAGCAATGTCAGTGGCTTCTAGCTCTACCCAGGCTGACGAACAATCCTCAAGCAATAGTCCTGTAAGTCTATTTATTATTTTATTTTTGTTGCTGACAATTAATTTGATCACACTTTTTCAAGTGCACCAAAGCGAACTCTGAATATGCTTCATTTGAATTAATAGTTGTTATGATATATATTCTAATTAATTTATATTCAAACTCTTTATCTTTTCTTTTCCTTTCGTTTACCGAGCCATTTGGGAGTGACCTATGTGTTAGAGGGGAAAACATTATAGTTTTCAAATGCGTGCATATTGTGGTTTGCTTCTAGACTTGTGTCATAGCCATGAATATCTCATTGCTTTCGCTTCACTAAGTTAAACTAAATTCTAGGATACATATGTAAATTCAGTATTGACAGCACATGTGATACAATCTATTGATGCTAGAGATGTTGTCCCATCTTCGATTCTCCAACTAATGTCTTTCCAAAAAATAGGAGGCAATCAAAGACCAGTTGACCGGTACAAACTTGTCCATTCTGATGGAACCCACATGCAAATAGGGACTTTTCCTGCAAAATACAATGATCTTTTTCTTACAGGGGCATTGAAAATAGGTTCCATCTTGTGTTTGACAAAATATTTGTGCATAAAATTGTGGGAGTCAAGGTTAGATATTGTTCTGAACTACTTGTACTTGTACTTTTATGCTTTCTTGTTTGTGGGGACTGCCTCTTTAAGTATTTGTTACTCATTTGTTTCCAGGGTGATTGTGATATTGTCCTTAGATGACAAAATGTTTGATAGCCAACTAATTGGAAAACCTAGATATTTTTTTAGAGATCAAGAAGAAAAAATAGTTGGTTGTGAATTGCCCTCCCCATCCAAATGAGCCTTAATATTTGAGATTAATACATCCCCAAGACAACATGATGCTCCTACAAAAATCAGCCTTGTTAAAGGGATGAATGTTTACCAAACCAAATGGACAATAAAATGCTAGGTAATAACAAAAAGGGATTTGCACCATTACAACAGATAGGGGCATGAGGGCTAGGTATTCAACTTTGACATTATTGATAGTGAGGGAACAAAAATATGAATCACTTGCTTTAATGACATTACAGAATGACATTATGATAGGGTTGAGGTGGGTCATAGTTATTATGTGTCAAAGGGCTCAGTGAGACAAGTAAATAGGAAATTTAATAAGTTAAACAGCTAGATGGAAACATTTTGGATCAAAATTCAATGTTGAAATTTTGTGACGATGAGGCCTTTGTGCCAAAAACACTATTTAAATTCATCCCAATAAATGAAATTGCAAATTGCAGTAACAATTTGATTGATATTATTGGGACTATGGTGCATGTGGGAATGGTATTGACTATACAAAGAAAGGATCAGTCCCAAACACTGTTAAACTTAATGATTTGTTATCCTTTTCAATTGATGTTAATTTGTTAGGATCAAATTGGGAAGCAAAGGGCAATGAGCTAGAAAGGTTGTACACCCTTGGTTCGGCTGTCATCCTTGCTATTAAAAATGTGCGTGTTGGGTATTTCAATAGAACAGTTGTGAACACAACCACAAGGAATCTTCTATATACAAATCCTGACATACCAAAAGCATAAGCTTTGATCCAACAAGGACATATTGATCCACCTACCATTGAGCCATCCTAGATAGTGCCTTGAAAGGTTTCTTTGGAAAATGGGAGAGTCACTATTAAATATATCTTGGATCACTACCATGGCTTTCCAAAAACTTTGCAAGCTACTATCAAGGAGATAGTAAAATATATTAAAACTAATGCATTTTGTTACGCAGCATGTCCTTTGCAGGCCAATGGAAGACAATGCAAGAAAAAGTTTGAAGAGTCTAAGAAAAATACATGGTTCTACCCTAAATTCTAGACAAGAATAATTGATTGTGAATTTTTTTATTTATTGCAACTAAAGATGGAAGACCACACAGGCGAGATTTAGGCTACTGCTTTTGATGAGGCTGCAACAAACTTATTGTAGATGTCAGCAAAAGAGCTTTATATGTTGCAATATGAGTCTTCTACTACAATGACTACTGAGTCTGTTATCAATGTTGTCACCTACACCTCATTTTTTCTTCAATTTTCTTATTAAAACTTAGACCTACAATTCAGAAACAAGGATTAAAACAACAGTACTCAAAGTAGCAAGAATTAACTTTGAAGCTGAGTGCAAGCTATTGCTATCAAATTTTTTTATTATTTCCCTTGTCGTACAAGAGTCTCCAGAGATAGTTGTCATACTACCTTGAATTCCAAAACAACCATGCCTAATTGTGAGTTTGGATATTTGTTATAGTTTTTGTTGACTGGACATTTGTTTCCTTTTCTTTCTTTTCAATGCTTGTCACATCAGAAGACCTTTCCTTTCTGTTGCTATTGCTTTGTTGTTTGTTTAGCTAGTTATATATTAAGAAAATGAAGTATAACTTATAATGTTTTAAAAAAAAAGATACGCTTGTTTTATTTTCTATTATTTATGTTGTTTATAGCTTTGTTCTGCTTTATGTGTGTGTTCCTAATTTTATTTTATGTTGTTTCATTATATAGTTATGTAGTCCTATTTAACAAATGTATGAGTATTTACAACTATTCTTATATATACTTGTGGACATGGTTGTATGCATGTATATATTTACGTATGCATATACATAAATATATATGCATGTAATTTAAATTTCTTAGTGCATACAACTTTTTGATACAAGTGTGTGTAGATATATGTGTCTATAATAGATATGTATGCATATATGCATGCACAATTCAATATTTATAGGTATCTATGAGTTTTTTTTAATAAAATGTTGTTTTGATCTTTTTTTGAATGTTCTAAGTGCATACAATATCTTGATAGAGTTCTATGTACATATATTTGTCCATGATTTATTTGTATGTGTGAGTGTGTATGTTTGTATATGCATCTGCTGCTTCTTAAATGTTCTCTGTGCTACTTTTCCATGTCAAATCATAATGTCATGTTGGATATTGATATCATATAGTTCTTGGCTATAATTTTTGTTGCATATGTTGTGCAACTCAATCTACAACCTAGCACTGAACAATGCCTTAATGAAAATAACATAAACTACTCAATTACTTTGGTAAGTTTTATATGCAAGGTATTATTGCAACTATCGCCAATATATGGAGCTGGTACATGGAACAATGTTTCCATGACAAGTTGTACCGAGTGATTTTTGTTTCCTTTGCCCAGGAAACATACACATATATGTACATTTGAACTTATCTATATTTCTTTTACATGTATTGACAACTTTGGGTGTGCACATGTATGTATTTTGTTTGCAAAAAATAGTCGTCATTGTGGTGGCTCACAGTATTCATAGTAGGTAAAGATACAAAACAACAATGAACAATGCCTTATGGAAAGTAACATAAACTATTCAATTGCTTTGGTATTTTTAGAACTCTAAATATTATTGTGCCAATTGGCAGTGTATGGAAAGCATATATGAAACAATGTTGTTATTGGTCTCTTTTATTGCTTTGTAACCATTTCCTCTATATGGAAATGATAAATGAAATAATATTTATTGCTTTACAACTATTGCCTCTATATGGAAACTTTTAGCCGATAGGCTATATGTGTGAACTTTGGTCAAAAATTTTGTCAGCCTTCCCTATTTTAAAGATGTTGGGAAAGAATGAGCAATATGTATATATTTGCATCTACCTCTGGATACATATATATTGGTGTACATTTTTTTTCCACCTACATCTTTATCTATTTCATGTGTTTGATGCATAGATAGGAATCTGTTGCTTCAATATATATTTCCATAAAAAAGTATGTGCTTCTTTTGCTATGTACCATTTTCCTTTTCATGTGTGGAGATACATATGTATGTCAAATTAGATGTAGACAACATATACTCCTCCCTTTGTTTATTTTTTAAGAGGATAGTTGTTATTTTTTTGGTCAAAATGGAATACTTACAATAATAGGGTTTGTATTAGGCCTAATAACAAACATTGATATCACCATTCATCACAGTGGTGGGTAGTGTATGTACTTGCTAGGGGGTTTGGTGAGAGCCTATGAGGCTCCATGACCCAATATGGTAGGGTGGAGAGAAAGGCTTGTTTTGTTTTGTTCCACTTAACTTTAAGTTACCCAATAAGTTACCCATGTACAACATTCTTTCCTATGTGCAGCTGTGTGGATATGTGAAATTAGATGCAAATGATTGATATTTCCATGCCAGCATGTGCCAAGTCATGTTTATTTCCTTTGCTCACAATGTGATTTCTATATTGACAAGTCCATGTATGGCTATATATGTGTGTTTCCTACTTATAAACTTAAGCTCATAGTAGAAAAATGATTAAAAACCTTCACAACAAAAAACGAACCATAAATGAAACAATATTGGTTACAACAATAAGGAAGATAAAAAGAACCCACACAAAACACATGATATTAACTACTTTTCAACCATTCACACAAAATGGTGGCCATAAATGAAACAATCTAGCCTAAGCTAGAGAATTGCAATCATCACCACAAAAAAAAGTCATAAATAAAACAATATTGGTATCAACAGTCACTTAGATGGGAAAGCTTGCGAAGATAATTTTCTGCCCATCTTTTCCTTGTTACAACCAACATTCATCGCTATGTGTAGATATGTATGTATGTGAGCTCAGATGCAGGGAACATTCATATATACTCCTTCCTATGTTTATCCTTGTCATAGGGCAGTTAATTTTTTTTGTATTTCTATACTTAAACTTCTCCATGGAAATTAATTGCTACTTGCTATCATGTAGCCTTGTCTCTATTCATTGAGAATTACTATGACATCTAGCAAAAGAATGGGTACATATGTTTCAATTGACAGTTGTACTTTTTCTCTTCGAGAAACACATCATGCGTTTATTGAAATTGCTTTTGTCAATTGAAACATGTGGTACCTGTTGTTTTGTGAAGTAATTGGATCACGGTAAGGATTGTCAAGTTCTTTTTGAAAAAATAGGCAGAGCAGAATCCACAACATGTGCCAAATTACATCTGCCCACATATGTTTAAAACCTCAAGAAACGTAGTGAATGTCTCTGAAATTTTTGATAGGGCATTATTTCCTCCCATTTTGTTGCTATACCTGCTATTAGAGCTATGAGTGAGGAGGGTAAGCTTATGTGAGGGTGTAAGTTCGATCAAGTCTTTTCCAGCTTCTTTGAAGGTGGTTGGAGGTTATTTTGTGTTTTTTTCATGGCATGATCATTGTAAAAGCAAAAGAAAAGTGTCACTTGTGATAATTTTTTTCTAGCTTAAGCAATCTTATTATTTGTTCTTTGCATCATGGGGTGATGATTGCAAAAGTTGTACAAAATGTTGGTTGTGATAATTCTTCTCCCATTTCTTCAAGACATGAATCTTGTATATAATAGTTAAAAATATAGTTTATCATTCCAATAATGTCACAAAAAGTAAACATAGTGATCAGTATGTATCAATGATCTTTGCATCTACTATGACATACATACATATCTATACATAGGGGGAAATACATTGTCTAAACTTGCATGTTGCATTATTCATCACTATGGTCATTGGTTGCATCAATGTTCCATATAATAGTTAAAATATAGTTTATCATTGCAACAATGTCCAAACAGAATAAACATATGCATCAATATGTATCAAATTTATTTGCACCTATGATGACATACATACATATTTGCACATAGGAAAATCCATTGTCCATCACTCTGATCAATGGTGTCATCACAAATACTTTTCTATTACTTTACCAACCATCAACCATTCAAAACAACACAAAACAAGTGATTTGTGTTTTTGTCTAGTCACTATCAATAATTCAAAGCTGAATATTTGGTCCTCACATTCTTGTTTATTGTAATGGTGATTATCCATTTTAGTTGTCATGTGGCCTTTTATTGTCCATCGTCTACTTGTTGTCTATATATAATTCCACATAGATATATTTCCACACATTTTTTCTCTGTCTATATATATCTAAGGAACAGACCGCTACAAATGCATCTAAGGCATGCAATTCCTGTATAACTACTTGTAAAGAAAAAATTGCAATGGTTTATAGGTATGATCAAGACTAGACCTCATTTTGTTTCTATGATGCTCCATGGCCCAATATTTTAGGGTGGACAACAAGTTTTCTTTTGTTGCCTTTCATGTTATTTTATTTTCCCTATGTGCAGATATGTATATGTGTTATTATTCCTTTCATCCTGAAAAAGTAGTTGTTTGAATGATAGACAATATATTTTAAGCATAATAAGGAACATTGATTTGACCCTTCATCAGAGTGGTGGAAACCCAATATGGTAGGGTGGATAGTAGGCCTCATTTTGTTGTGTTCCATTTTCTATTTGCTATCTCGCAACTAAATTCCTCACTTGAACTAGGTTTTTTAGCATTATGTGTGGTTTTTCCTTTCTATTTTGCTAGATATTGCAGGATACATACCAACATTTGTAGTGCACTATGAATGAAACAAGAGGATCATCTCCAACAATTTTGTTCATTACCATCATCATGAACTGTTGCTATTCTTTATGGTAAGTGTATTGCTTCTCTTTCCCTATTCATTACTATGCATATTGAATCTCCACCATTTCTAAATTCACTTCCTTATAATTTTTTATATGTGACCTGTAATTGTGGTATTACATATATTTTCCTTATAGATTATATAAAACTGTCTAAATTTCATAACTTACATATTGCTTACCAATAACACATGTTTTTGTCACCAAAGTTCACATTTCCCTTCTGTGTAGCTAAATCCCAGTGAAACTATTTTAGATTGCAACTACATTCTATTTATATACAAGGTGGAGAGATCTCCAAAATACTAAATAGCTTTTTGATTGCACATTTGCATGGTCTATGGCCTTCACCTAAATTTTATCTATATACAACATAAGGATATATATCTTCTATTGCATTTATTATTTCACAACTCCATGGAAATTTATTTAAAATGTATAGCATAGATTTGAACTTAGCGAATTTTCTCAGGTGCTAAAGCTTTGCTTTCACCATTGATCAAAGTGGTGGACAATTAATTCTTCTACTCAAGGGTTTAGTGAGAGCCCGTGAGGCTCCATGAGCCAGTATGGCAGGGTGCAGAGTAGGCCTTCTTTTTTGTGTTCATAATACAATCCATTGTGTGCACAAGGTATGCCTACATTTAATTTAATTACTATGTTCTCCTACAACTACATTGCATATTATTTGTTATAGATTGTACAACTTCTATATTTTCTGATTTATTTATTGTCTACCAATGGAACATGTTTATTGTACAAAACTTCACATTAAACTTTCATGTTTGTAGAGCATACTCAACCCAAACAATCCTTCATGGATTATTTGATGCCACATTGCTTTCACAATTGATCATAATGGTGGACAATTTATTTTTTTTCTCAAGGGTTTGGTGAGAGTGCATGATTCTCCATGACCCAATATGGTAGGATGGACATCAAGCCTTCTTTTCTTGTCTTCATACTGCATTTTTCCATGTACATAAGGTATGTCTATATTTTATTTGTTTCATCCCTCCCATTGTAGGTGCATTGCACATTATGTATTATAAATTATAGAACTCTTCCTGATTTACATATTGTCTATCAATTACAAATGATCACTGCACTAAAATTCACATTTTTTTGTTATTCTTGCAGAGCATACTCCAAGCATAATGGTGATTTTGATGAAGTAATGTGTTATAAATGATCTTTTAGAATAATCATAGTGGTTACAAAATTAGTCACAATCGTCAAATAAACAATTAGATCCTCATAGACTCTATATTAAGTGTAATAAGGAATATTCATTTCACCATTGATCAGAGTGGTGGATGATGTATGTTCTTGCTTAGGGGTTTGGTGAGAGCCCATGAGGCTCCATGACCCAATATGGTAGGGTGGAGAATAGGCCTCATTTTTTTTGTTTCCTTTTATATTTTCTATGTGCAGATTTCTATGTTTCTAACATAAGATTCAGACTAGATTCATTTGTTTCATAGGATGTATAGTGAGCGGAATATTACGGATTTCTTTGAACATTGATTACATTGACACAAAAGTCTATATTTTTAAATCTTGTGTTCAAAAATTTTACATATAATCTTTTGAGATGTATTCTGATCGCATGGAAAGTCAAATTCCCAAACAAAATGGAAATTTGTATTTCAAAATTAACATCAACAGAATCAAATGGATGCAATTATCTATTTATTTTTATGGTTGTCCATCACTTATGAAAATATACTTATTTGATAATTTTATGTCCTATTGCAAATCAACAATATTATAAGCTTTTAGATAATTCTATTATGCTTGACATTAGTATACATATATATCTATACATAATGGTAATAACATATAACAACACAAAATCAATGTTCCAACTAAAACTTACAATATATACTATCATTTTCTATGTGTATATATCCAATCACCCTCTCCTCTCTCTCAGATTTCATTCCACCCATGTTTTCTTCCCTTCGCCTATCAACTCATCATTGCATGTCACTACATGCAACTGCTAGTATATTAGTATTTAAAGAATATTAAATAATCATTAATATATAACAGTAACTAGCAGTCACATGCACAATTTAGATATGCAATGGACGGGTGAGAGAAGCAGGAGAATGGGTGGGAAAAGTAGTATTTTGAATCTTCGAGCAATGGTGTAGGCTGTGGAGGTGTTGGAAACAAGCTACACTGAGAGGGAGGGGGTGAATCAATGTTGTGCAAAAAATAAATTAACTACTTTGATCTTTAATCCACTTTAAGCATTCATTCAAAAGAAAACATGGATGATCAGAAAATAAACAACCACAACACCATAACACAATAATTTTTGCGTGGAAACCTTGTTGAGGGAAAAAACATGCTGGATGGCCAATCCACAATATTATATGAGTATACTCAAAAGAAAATATACAATAAGGGAATGCACAAGCATTTAGGCTCACTAACTAGATCTCGCTGATCAAAATGTGAAGGCTCATTACCTTACAAAAAAATTGGATTAGATCCAAAAGATGAACTGAATGAGTAGCTTCTTCAAAAGCTAGATTACAATTCCGATGAAGCTCAATTTCAATAGTTTTCCCTTCTGACATAAACTGCACTCCTGATCTGCACTTCTACTCTGGTTCACTTCTCACAATCTATAATGCACAAGTGAAACTATGCATGATATCGCTCACTCGCACTTTTTCTGGTAGCATGTAGGTACACACATACATATCTATATTTTTCTTTCTTACAAAACTCTCCTTATATATCTGCAACAAGTATTTACTATTATTTCAGGTCGTCTTTACAAGAATAAAAATATCCTCAAGTCAGTTCAAAACAAGATGAATTCATGATGCGCACCCAAGCAAGTCAGCTTACACTTAGCTTGGACCAAAACAAAAATCCTTGAATACAAAAATGATTATGCTAGTATACCTTGTACATCCGCAAAATGTTACACAAACTATGTCGGCTTTCAAAGGCTAATGAACAGAAAATTTGACCAACGAGATCTTCAAACAATTTCTCGGAATGGTATGAGCCATAAGGATTTTTAGATACCATAGTAGACACCATGAAAAACCTTCAATTTCATCCACAACCCAAAAATATGATTGATAGACATACAGATCACAAGATAGATAAAGTGTTATGTTCTTCATTTACTATTTTGGTGAGAACACTATCCTAAATATTATTTGTTAGTACAAGTATATAACAAACTACAGATCCCAAAACTAACTCAAGTTGCCATCAATGACAACACAAAAATTCATCTACAGTGTCTCTTGCCAACAATCTCCCCCTTTGGCATTGATGGCAACACCTAGTGAAAAATGACTAAGTGTTGGACCAATAGAGAAATACACTACACTTCAGAACTACAAAAATGAAACTCCCCCTATGAAGATTAAGCATACACATATTTTTCCCCATTGGAGTGACATAACATTTTTTACTATACACTTCTCCCCCTTGACATCAATGGAAAATTTTCAAAATGTCAAAATTGTACATACCTATACCAAGACTCACAAAAATTTGAAGATATCTACAAAGTCCTTCTTCAACACTTCTAAGTTTGAGCTCCATAGATCTTTGTAGCTCATCAGAATGGTAATGTGACCACTCAACAGATAGGATAGAGCTTCTGCAGCTTCCAGATTCATTAGATTGGGGGTAATAGTAGCATCTTTTCCCTCCTTTAAGATATTTCCAAACACTTCAATCTTCAGATTGATCTGACACCTGAGTTCACACACTCTCCCAATAATCTTTTCATTTTCTAGTTTCAAATTTTTTATCTGTTGAAGCAAAGACATCACTTGCTTCTCATGCTTACAGACTTGATCACTTAATGGATCAATAGCCTCTGCGATTGTAGCCAACTGATTTTCAATATCCTTCACTTTCTTTTCATTTTCTTTGGTGAACTTTGAAAAAACCAAACAAGACTTGTACACTTTTGCTCCTTAAGAAAAAGAGTTCAGAGCATATTTTATGCAATCAGATAGCAGTGCCTAGTCTTTGGCAATCAATTCTTTCAAACTGCCAAATCTACCTTCTCTAAACTCCTTTCTCACTTTGACTAATATTGATTTCTCAAAGGATTCAAAATGCGTACTTACATAATTTATCAAAATTTTCAATTTATAGGAGTTAGATGGTTCCATGTGATGAGTAGGCATAAGCTTCTATAGAACTCTAGATGCAAGATTTAGCAATTCACTGTCCTCCTTGTGAGATTGTAGAATTCTCTCACTAGCATTTTTTTGAGCAAGTTTAGAAAATTTCATCATTTGAATAGGTGGCAAGGTAGATAGATTGATTGAATTCTCATCCAATTCAACATCAGAGTCATCCTTTTCCTTTATCAAAGATCTCTTCACTTCCTTGGCAATATCTCTTTCCTTTACTTCAGTTTTCAGACCTTTTCCTTCATGATTCTTGGATACTTATGAAGTTGTCTCAACCTTTTCCTCCACTTTTTCAACCTGCTCCTCTTTTTCTTCAGACAATGCTACCTTGGGAACCTTTTTATACATAGTTGCTTCAGTATTTTCCTTATCTAGGATAGGTGGAGTATCCTTAGATACATTCACATTTTCTTCATTAACCAAATATTCTTCCACGTTTATCTCCAAATTCTCTAGAAATTTTTTAGTGTTCATTTCCTCAAGGTTGACCTTGTTCCTTGACAGAAAATCCTAATCAAGAATTTTCTTTGTTTCCTTTACCACCACATCTGTTTCTCCAATCGTTAACTTGTTCACCCTTAACATGCTTTTGAAGTCATTTTTAACTTCTACAAGTAATGAATCCATTTCTTCTAAAGACATTTCAGGACACAAATCAGAAAGGATTCTTTTTCTCAGATTTCCTTCTTCCAATCTAGTAGCATCTCTCCTAGACTCCATAATACTATACAACTTCTTTGGTAAACTAGATGCAATCTCAACAAGAACCTTATTAAAGACATTCAAATGATTTATTGTTGCATCTTCTAGAATTCTCTGTCCTACTTCATCAAAAGTTTTATAAAACTCACAAAGAGGTTTGAGATCACCATCATTAATGGTTGTGTTTACCACTTCATCCAATGTCATTACTGGTTCATCTGTTTTAGCCTTCTTTTCTTTTTCTTCTTTCTTGGAGGCTTTACTTTTATCTAGCTCAACAGATTGACCTTTGGTAGATTTCACATCTCTTATCACTTCCTCCAACTCTGTTTCTTCTTCTTCTTTAGATTTTTCTCTAGAATACCTTTTGTTTTTATTTTTCTTTCTCTTCTCAGAAGATTTGGTTTCAACCGATTGGGCTAAAGAGACACTCCTAGTGGATCTGGTGTGAGATGAAGGGGTTTCCTTTTTGGTAGGTTCTGATTTTTCTTTCTCCTTCTCTACTTTAGCTTCCTCTCTTTTTCTCCTTGCTTCCTTCAACTTTTCCACTGGTATACCCATTTTCTCTACAAAATTTTCTACTTCCTTTCTCACTCTTCTTGTGGACTCTAATATTTTCAAGTTGAAATGGACTTGCATAATTTTCTCAGCATAGGTATCGAATCTTTCATCATTCTGATCAAGAGGTGATTGAAGCAAATGGTCTATGTATGACTTCAAAATTATTTCATCTACTTCATAGCCCATTGGCATTATCCAGATTGATCTTGGTTTGGTTGCTTCCATATAGCATTGGTCTATGTCTACCATGAATCATATGGTATCCTTGTACTGTTCCACAACTAAAGTGGGGATCCTTTCCCTAGCTTCCCTCCTTTACTAAAAGAATTTGAAATAACCCCAGAGTATGGCATTTCGAGCTTGTCAATCACCGAGACCAAACACCATATTTCTTATTGGATAGCTACTGGTTCATTACTTTTCTAATGCACATTACCAATTCCCATAAATTATTTCAAAAAGTAGAACAAACATACCAACATCTTTTTGTACTTGGAGGAATTCTTTCTGTCTTTCTTTATCTTCATCAGATTCACCAGTAATTGGCTTCTAAGCAATTCATAGAGGTCATATTCTGCATTGTGCTTCATTTCATATGCAGTGTAAATGGTTGTACCAAATACAGAGTTATTCTAGCTCGAGTGGTAGATTTTGTATCCAATCACCACAGAGGAAAATTTTACATATGTTTTAGTAATTTCTACAATTGTCATAACTCTCCTATCCCATTGAGAACCTGTTGCCTTAGTGACTATATCATTCTTCATGGATTTCAAGATTGGAAGTTTGTCAGAAGCATTCAATCCTATCACTGCCTAAATAGCTTCTTTTGTGATCTTGAAAGGTTATCTAGCCACATGAATTCATCATGGACACAAATTAGCACATATCTAACCCATTCATTTTCTTTGAATATTGGAAATTTTTTGAATTGCGTGAACTTCTTTTCTTCTAGGGTTTTGTATTCAAGTTTGACAGTGAGATCTTCTTGTATTATGTTATTTGAATACAGATTCAACAATTGAGAGCTTCCAAGATCTTCAATGATGGTATGCACATAAGCCCTAACATCTTCTATATACAAAACTTCATACGGTATTGAAGAAAATGCACCTAAGGGTTCGGTTTCCTTTGACTTATATGGATGCCATTTAAATTTAGGTCGGGGCCTATCCTTTACTTCTACAACAAATGGTGTCACCATTTCAATGAATTCATAGGATTTTTAGGATTTATCAAAAAATACCTTTTTGTCGGACCAAAGAATGTGCTCCAAATTTTCTTGACTTCAAGAATTCTACAATAATCTTGCCACAAATCTCCTTTGATCACCTCAGAGTGCTCCAACTTTCTTTTTCTTTAGAATGCAAAGTGATGAATGAGTGAAAAAAGGTTACTTTTATCTCATGCACAACTAACCTTTTTACCGCATTAAATGTCTTTGCCCTAGCACATCTGGTTATTTTGTTCCTTGTGTATAGAGAGACACAATCCTTCTTCATTCCTCATAGCCTGCATAACACAACATCTAGACAATCACAAAACATTTGTACAACATCAACATACCTACCAAGCTTATCTACAATCTAGTGTCGGTTACCAATGGGGGTTTTGAAGATTTTCCTTTACTACTCTCCCTGGGCCAGAGGCCAGAGTCTAGTTCCTAGATGAGTTTCCAGCAGTAGATTCAGGTGCTGGTGTATTTATTTCAGTGGATGGACCTTTCTTAATCTAGTTCTTCTACATTTCTCTTTTGATCTCATCAGTAATGATTTTCCGTTTTCCTTTAGCATTTATCTGCATGTTCTATCTTACCGGACATCTTATGTTCCAGTACAAACAAGCAGTTTGACCAAATTTATTACAGTTGTAACACACTATGCTTTTCTCTCCAGACCATCCATTCCACTAATATTGTCTTGACCATCCATTCCACTGATTCTATCTTGACCATCCATTCCACTGATTATGTCTCGATCTGCATTGTTTGGCAGTATGTCTAGGTTTGTTGCATGTGTAGCATCTAACTTCTTTCTAAAATTTGTTCATCACAACTCTACACTCGCTTGACTTGTGACAAAACTTATGAAAATTAAAGAACTAACCTAAAAATGATGATCTATTTGGATTCATCCTCCTTCTGTACTAAGAACCCATATGACTGAATTTGTTACATGAAAAGCAATATCCATCAAATCTTTGAGCATTTTGTTGTCTTATCAGATTTCTTCTGGCTCCACTCATCTGATTTCCATGTATGAATCTTCTTTGTTCAAGATTCTTATGTTCATAATTCCTTTGTCTGGATCTTGAACTTTCTCCTTCTTCATAGCCAAGACCTCTTTTTTCACCATTAGTCCTCTGACCTTTGATCAGTTCATCAAGCTTAGCATAGTTGGCCTTGAATTTTTCTTTATACTCATTTGCAATAGCAAGTTGTTCTCTAAGCTCATCAAATTGTTTTTAAACACTTCTTCATGATTCTTAGATTGCTCCAATTCATCATCTAGTCAGCTACACTGTTCAAAATTTTCTTTCAAAGATTGTGCCATCTTTTCCTCATTCTTCTTTCTATCTTCAATTTCTTTGGTAATTCTCACAATGATAGATTCCATTTCACGCTTCAGGGGAATACTCTCTCTGGATATCTTGTCACACTCTTATGTTCTCTCCTTTAGAGAAACATTCAACTATTCATCTCCCATGCTCTTGCTTTTCATGATCTGGTCACATAACTCTTTGCTTCTCTCCGTTGATTCATTTATCTTTTCTTTTAGGGACTCAATTATTTTTTCTGCACTAGCAAGGCTTTCTTGTAGATCTCAGTTCTCAAATTTGGTTTGATCAAGATCATCTAAAGCCACCACAAGTTGTTGAAGACTGCTTGTATCCATCTCCAAGATCTCCCCAAGTTGTCAAAATTCTCTACAGGAACTAGCTCTGATACTAATTGTTGGAAACAAGCTACGATGAGAGGGGGTGAATTAGTGTTGTGCAAACATTAAATTTACTTTGATCTTTAATCCACTTAAAGAATTCATTCAAAAGAAAACATGCATGATTAGAAAATAAACAACCACAACACCATAACACAATAATTTTTACGTGGAAACCTTGTTAAGGGAAAAACCACGATGGATGGCCAATCCACTCTATTATATGAGTATACTCAAAAGAAAATATACAATAAGGGAATGCACAAGAATTTAGGCTCATTTTCTAGAGCTCACTACTCAAAATGTGAAGGCTCACTACATTATATAAAATTTGGATTAGATCCAAAAGATGAATTGACTGAGTAGCTTCTTCAAAAGCTAGATTACAATTTTGATGAAGCTAATTTCAATATTATTCCCTTCTGACAGAAATTAAACTCCTGCTCTGCACTTCTACTCTAGTTCACTTCTTACAATCTATAATGTACAAGTGAAATTGTGCATGATATCATTCACTCACACTTTTTCGGGCAACATGCAGGCACACACATACATATCTATATTTTTCTTGCTTACAAAACTCTCCTTATATATCTGCAACAAGTATTTACTATTATTTTAGGTTGGCTTTACAAAAATAAAAATATCCTCCACAAGTCGGATCTAAACAATATTAATTCAAGATGCACACCCAAGCAAGTCAGCTTACACTTAGCTTAGACCAAAAAAAAATCCTTGAATACAAAAATGATTATGCCAATATACCTTGTACATTCACAACACATTACACAAACTATGTTGGCTTTCGAAGGCTAATGAACAAAAAAACTGACCAACCAGATCTTCAAAC
The DNA here is from genome assembly GCA_007258455.2 of Sequoia sempervirens. Lineage (NCBI taxonomy): Eukaryota > Viridiplantae > Streptophyta > Pinopsida > Cupressales > Cupressaceae > Sequoia > Sequoia sempervirens. The sequence goes on along the minus strand of VDFB02327711.1, from coordinate 27,584 downwards.
AATTTCTTGGAATGATATGAGCCATAAGGATTTTTAGATACCATAGCAGACACCATGACAAACCCTCTGTTTGATCCACAACCCAAAAAGATGATTGATAGACATATAGATCACAAGATAGATAAAGTGTTATGTTCTTCATTTCATGTTTTGGTGAGAACACTATCCTAAATACTATCTTTTGATATGAGTATATAGAAAATTGTGGATCCCAAAACTAACTCAAGTTTCCATCAATGAAAACACAAAAATTCATCTACAATGTCTTTGCCAACAGGAGGACCAGGCTGTGGGGATTCACAGGTGGAATTGGCACAAGTTATGAGTGGTAAGCAAGGTAAGGAGGAGTCAGAAGAGAATGGCCCTAGGAAAAAAATTTAGGTTGACCTGAGGGGGAAGGTTGTCCCACCTATTAACCTTGTTGAGAGTACTAAAGGACAGGAGGTTGAAAAAACAAAAAATATGGTGGGGACCGCTGGTGGGGAAGGTGCTAAACTAAAACCATGGTCTTCTCTGTTTGGAGTTAAATCTAATGGTAAATATATGTTCCCCCTAGTTTGCAACATTTTTGATCTAGCAAGAGGTAAGTTTTCCATTTCTATCCCTAATTCAATCAATGATCATAATATTTCTCTAATGGACAGAGTGCTGGTAGGAAAGTTTATGGGCCCTAGACCAAATATTGAAATTGTTAGGGATTTTGTTAAAAACAAGTGGAGAACCAATGGAAAAGTTACGATTTTAGATCTTCCTAAAGGCTACTTTTCTTTTGAGCTTACCTGCAAGGAGGATATTTTGGCAGTGAGGAGTGGTGGTCCTTGGGTAATAGGTAAATCTTCCTTGGCTCTCAAGAAATGGACCTCCAATCTAGATCTTTCAGATTCTTTTTTTGAGAATGTTCCAGTCTGGGTTAGACTTCCTGGTCTTCCATTGGAATACTAGAATGAGGATGTCTTCAATAGCATGAGTAACTCTTTTGGTGAGCTTTTTTCAATAGATCTGATGACAACAGCTAGGAAAAGGCCAGTGTTTGCTAGAATCTACATGGGTGTATCCCAGAATACTGACCTCCCATCTTCTATTGAATTACAATCAAAGTTGGGAACTTGGACTCGAGCTATTGAGTTTGAGATGATCCCTTTTTCTTTCTTTAAGTGTAGAAAAATAGGGCACTAGGCAAAGAAATGCCCACTTTATGCCAGCAAGGAAAAAGAGAAACCCCAACCCAAACCGAAGACTATCTATAAAAAGAACCCTGAAGGGGATGGAAATGATACCAAAGAAAAACTTAGTGGAGGGATTGAGAGTAAGAAGTCTGAAGCTCTTCTGAAAGCCCCTGAGAATAAAGATGAAGTGGGGATTCATGTTGATTTGGAGATTCAGGAGCCTTAAATCAATGAGCCAAAGATCAAATTTGGTGGGAAGGTAGATGGAGAGATTGACCTAGAAGATAGCAAGATTGGTTTGGAGATTTAGGAATCTCCACATAATAATCCAGAGAATGAGTCGGATGGGAAGGAGGTTGGAGAGTTTGGTCTAGAAGATATTCCTAGCCAGGGTCTGACGTTGGATATCGGGGTTCCCTTCTTATCCTCAGCTTTTGGAGGAAGTGTCCCTTCTAGCCTAACATCTATTTAGGATCTGGAATTAGTTAATTCTCAGGAAATTATTAAGGATACCTTTGGGGACTTGAGTCAGACTCAGGAGAACTCGATTGAGAATATGCCCTAGTATAGTAATAGTTTGATGGACACCCTCCCCCTGGATCAAAGGGAGCTTTCAAATAAGGATTGGGAGTCAGGAAAAGAGATGGATAGTTAAGAAGATACTGATAGAGATGATATCAACTCTCATACCAGGAAAAAGAAGAAGAAGAAAAAATAGCAGAATACACCGGTTGGAGTTTCTACAAGAACTAGAGCTAAGGTAGATTATGGAACCACAAAGAGTACTCAAGGAAGAAGATCTTCAAGATGGCATAGGGAGTAAGGAAGCTTTCAGGACATAGTGGATGATGTTCAGAAGACCATTCCAAAGATTTGTAAATTCCAATCCCCTGGTAAGATATGAAGATTATGTCATGGAATATAAGGGGGTTGAATAGACTCCATAAGTAGGATGTGCTGCACAATTTTGTTAGGGATCATAAACCTAATATTTTACTTGTCTAGGAATCCAAAATGGCTAAAGAAAAAGTGGAAAAGATTAAAATGTTTAAGTTTTGTGGGGTGCATGGTAATAGTTAAGAAGGTACTTCAGGGGGAATTGTTACCTTTTGGAATTTGAATTTTATTAAAGGTGAACTACTGTTTGAGAGCTCAAATCATGTGGCTACGAGATTTACCCATATCAGAGATATTTTTTGTTGGATTCAGTCTAATATCTATGCCCCAAATGGGAAAGGGGCCAGAAAGACATTTTGGCAAGAGTTGGATGCCTTCCATAGGAAATTCATTAATCAATCCAGGGTTCTTATGGGTGACTCTAATACCCCTCTTTAGGAAAATGAGGAGTTTGGAGGATTCCAAGTGAATCTGGAAAGTAGAATGGACCTTATGGACTTCATTAATAAATAGGCATTGATTGATCTGGAACTGCAAGGAGTCTCCTTTACTTGGTTGAATCAAAGAATTGGTAAGGATTTGATCCAAGTTAGATTAGACAGAACATTAATTTCTGATCATTGGTTTTTAAATTATTGTTTTTCCTTAAAATCTCTCTCTAGGGTTGGCTTTGATCACTTTCTAATTAGTTTTTTGGAGGATCCTATAATGACTAAGAGAAATTTCCCCTTTATATTTTAATGTATGTGGTTTTCCCATCCTCAACTTCTTGAGGAGGTGAGGAAATGATGGAATATCTCGGTCCCTGGGAGAACTATGTTCAGGGTTGTGAAGAAACTCAGGGAAATCAAAAACAAGATCAGAAGATGGAATAAAGAAAATTTTGGTAATATCTTTGGTGTCAAGTCTGAATTACAACTTGAACTAAAGGAGATACAAGAAAAAATCTATCTGGAGGGATACATTGCTGACAATAGGTTGAAAGAAAATGAGCTGCTAGCAAAGATGCATGATATAATAGCAAAAGAGGAGGAATTTTGGAGATAGAGATCTAGGGCTCTATAGCTTTCAACTAGAGATATAAATACTAGATATTTCAACATGTCTTCTTTGAAACACATGGCTGTAAATAGAATTACTCACTTTGAACATAATGGAAGCTGTTTTGAGAAGGATGAAGACATCAGAAGACAAGCTGTCCTTTTCTTCAGTAATCTCCTTTTAGCGAGTGATGGAGTCAATCATGAAATGCAAGATTATCTTTCAGAGGCAATCCCAAAAATTGTTAAGGATGAAGATAACAATATTATTTCAACTATCCCATCCAGAGGAGAAATTAACAAAGTTGTCTTTTCTTTTGAAGGGAATAAGGCTTTGGGACTCGATGGGTTTCCTATGTTCTTCTTTCAATGGTTCTAGGAGATTGTGGAAGAGGATGTGATGAATGTAGTTAAAGAGTTCTTTGGGTCAAGGATCCTCCTTAAGGAATTAAATGCTACCTTCTTGGGTTTAATACCCAAGTGACCAAGAGCTTCAGAATTTGAAGCTTCCAAGCTAATAAGCCTTTGCAATTCCTTCTATAAAATTATCTCTAAGGTTCTGATTTCAAGGCTTTTGATTATTCTGCCTTCCCCAATTTCTCCTCAGTAGAATGGCTTCATTCTTAGAAGGAAGATCCTCAGCTTTATTACTACAGTCCATGAAAATGTTTATTCCCTGATGGAATCTAAAACTAAATGTTTTCTCCTAAAATTGGACATTTCGAAAGCCTATGATCAAGTTGACTGGGAATTTTTACTCAAAATCATGATGGTGTTTGGCTTCAGCAATAGAGTCCTTCAGATGGTTGGTCAACTCATTTCTACTGCTTCCATATCTATCCTAGTGAATGGGTCTCCTTCACTTTTCTTCAAGAATTTGAGAGGTTTAAGACAGGGTGATCCCATTTCCCCTATTTTATTTACTATTAAGGTAGAATTTCTGGGTAGAAACTTGAAAAGATTGGTTGATAAGGGATCTTTAGTGGCACTAAGGCCTTCGTCAAGTAATTTGATCTACTCCCACCAACAATTTTTAGATGATACCATTTTGATGGGGAGATCCATAGTGGCTGAAGCTAGGAATCTTAAAAAATTATTGGATGAGTATGAGAGGGCTTTTGGTCAGATGGTTAATAGACAGAAAAGATTTCTATTCTTGTTTATCACTCTGGAGCCTAGATAGAATAATATTGCCAGAATTCTTGGATGCAGAGTGGATTTTTTACCTTCCATTTATCTTGGTTTGCCTTTGATCCTCAAGCCTCCTGATTCCTTTTGGAACTCTTTGGTTGATAGGTTCAACAAAAATCTCACTGGATGGAAAGGAGCTCTTCTCAGTCAAGCAGGTAAAATCCAGCTTCTCAAAGCTACTCTTCAAAATCTTCCAATATATGCCTTAAGTCTTTTTAAAATCTCTTCCAAATATGCAGATGCTATTGAAAAAATCCAAAAACACTTTCTTTGGTCGGGAGTTGAAGAAAGAAAAAGAATGTCTCTTATTGGTTGGGACTCTGTTTGTAGGCCTAAAAAGTTGGGAGGTTTGGGTCTTAGAAAGATTAGAATGATGAACAAGACTCTCCTTGCTAAGAAAATCTGGAGAATCTTTTTGTCAAATGGAGAATGGAACAATACCTTAAAGAGAAAATATATGGCAAATATTGGATCTCTCGAAACTTTGCTTGATTCTCCAAATCTACCTCGTGGATCGACTTTCTCGAATGATATGATTAGAGGGAGAAATATTATGGATTTGGGAGTTGGGTGGAGCATAAGAAGTGGAAATCAAGCTAGGTTCTAGGAAGATAGATGGTTATTGAAGGATCCACTAGGGTATGTGTAGGATCATGATGGGCCAAAAAGTGGTGATATGATGGGTAAGTGTAGGGTATGTGGCTTATGACTTTTTTTTACCCAAAATTGATGAAATGAAAAGGGTTTTTAAAGGAGATTCTCAACTTCCCACCAATATAAATTATGCTTATATACCTTGAATTTAATAAATAATTATTATTCATTTTCTATTTGAATTATGACTAAAGTCCTAATTGATAGGCTAATTGAAAAACATCTATAGCTTTCAAATGATATCATAGTTTTTGAATCCAAAACATGTGTCACATTCTATGCTTCACATACTATAGGATTAAAAAAAGAAAAATTGAATTTCATGAAATTTTGACCAAGTTAAGGTGGTCTAACATACGAGTTTTAATATTTTTTAAAATTTGTTATAAAAAATTCATAATTAATTATTTACTTGGAAAAAAATTACAAAAAAATATGCATCACATTGGGACATGAGTCCTCTACTTATATCTAAAATTTATACAAAATATTATCATTTTATTGTGGTTAGGGTGGTTAGACAAACACCTACTTCTTATTTTTTCCCTGAAATTTAAGTACTACTACATTGAAATTTCAAATTTTCACCAAATAGATTTTTTTTTTTAAATAAACCTAGTAGTTTAGAAACTACATTCAATTTGATACAGATTCTATTTTTACATATTTTTGAAATAATATACATAACTTATTAAAAATTTTAAGGTCAAGTTTCCTAACTCTGATTTTTTCTAAACTTTTTGCCACTTAAGGTCCTATTTTTTCCATGATGATGCTGCGCATACCCACTAATTTTAGATGAAAATTTTAATAGGTGAGTTGATACCTGCAAAGCAACTTATGGGATTCATGTTAAGGACTACTAGAGAAATGGGGGTTGGGTTAATCTAAGCTAGATTAGCTTGGATCTTGCTCTAATTCAATCCTCTTTGATGGTTGTTAGGATGGGGTCGAGCCACCAACATGATCTTTTAGTTTGGATGGCTAACCCTTCAAGAAACTACTCGATTTCTTTGGCTATCTCTTTGTTGTCCCTTTCTCATGCTCTATCTCCCTTTTGGGCTAAAGCTTGGATTAAACATCTGAATCCTAAAGTTAATATATTTTTTTGGATCCTTCTTTAGAATAAAGTGCTCATGGCTGATAATCTCTGTAAGTGTGGCTTCTAGATCCCTAACTGATGTTACCTGTGTAAGGGAGAAGCATAAACTACTAACTACTATTCCTTCACTGTCTGTATGTGACTTCTATCTGGGGAATATTTTTGTCTCTTTGGAACATCTCGTGGGTGTTTCCTAGCTCCATCGAAGACCTTTTTATTCAGTGGAATTCCCCTTCATTGAACCCTTCTATTCATAGATTATTGCCTTTTACTTTCCCTTATATAGCTTGGGGTGTGTGGAAGGAATGAAATAATAGAATCTTCAGGGAAAATGGAACTCTGGAGAATATTGTGTATGAGAAAAATTACAGGCTAATTTTGGAAAATTTCAATAATATCCCTCATCATGAGAATAAGATGGAGGTAGTGGTCTGTTCTAGCTATGATCTCAAGATGGCTAAAGATTGGAACATCAAAAGTGATGTTTCAAAGGCCTCAAAACTAGTGAAAAAGAACCATGAAGGTATTAATTGGAGTCATCCTCCTAGGGGTTGGATAAAAGCTAATTTCAATGGGGTGGCCAAGAGAAATCTAGGGTTGGCTGGAAGTGGGGGAGTGATAAGAGACTATAATGTCAAGTTTGTTGTGGCGGTGGCAATCTCCTTAGGCACATAGTCAAACCACTTAGTTGAAGCCATTGTAGCTTTTCAGGTTATTGACCTTGCTAATAGAATGAAATTTAAAAATATATGGATTGAGGGTGACTCTAAAAATATTATTGAGTGTCTCATTGGCAAGTCCCCCCTATCATGCACCATTAAATGTTGGATCAAAGAAGTTATGTCTCTCTTATCCAAATTTGATAAGGTTATAATATCACATGTCTTTAGGGAAGCAAATAGCATCACCAACTAGTTTTCTAATGAGGGTGCCAAACAAAAAGGGCAACAGATGTGGCAGAATTATAATGAACTGGGAGCTGACATCAGAGCCTTAATAGAATATGATATCACTCATGGGAAAGTCGCCACATTTTTTGATGAGTAAGGAGAATAAAGCCAAGTACTGCAACATCATTCAATTTGATGGTGCCACCCTTATTAACTCTACAGGTTGTAAGTACTGGCATGTTTTGTGGGTGCTTTGGTTTAGCTGTTTGCTCTCAGTTCTAGTTATTTGCTTTGCTAGCAACAAAAGTAAGGTTAATGCGACAATGGGGGGAAGTAGAAAGAGGGTGGAGCTGACTAGCTGTGAGATGCATAAGATAAATCTGAAGGTTTGGAGGAAAATCAAGTGGGGTAGGTTGTAGCCATTCATTGAGAAGCTTCATGGTCTAGACCCAAAAGTTACTGAGTATTTTGTTAAACACTGGAGGAATGGTGAAATTATTCTCTCAGGGAGAAAGGTTAATGTGGACAAGAACCTTATTGGGCAAATCATTGGTCTCTTGACTGAGGGAGTTAAGTTCTTTCGTGACATAATTTTTTTGAAAAACTAATAAGGAAAGGGGGGAGTTGGTCAAAATTTCTAATAGTTATTTTGATGCTAGGACAATTAAGAAGATTTGGAGGGAGATGCTCAGAATTCTAATGGAATACATTACACTAGATGACAGATTTACCAGAGTCTACAGGTACCATTTTTCCTTCCTCAATCATTTTTGACATAAGGTAAGGGTTTCCTTCCCTCCCTACCTGTTCTGATCCTTGAATAATAGTATTGAAGAACATAAAAAGAGTCCTAAGAATAATCTAGTCCTGCATACTGGCCTTCTTCAGCTTATTCATGAGCATTTTAAAAACATGTTGGCCTTGTCAAACCCTATTATGGCTTCGACCTCAGAAGGATATGATATTGATAGCAAGACCAAGGAAAAAGATGATTCAGACTCTGATTGGAAAGAGGAAGACCCTCCCTTCCCCAAAAAGTCAAGTAAGAAAACCCTTCTGAGAAAGCCCTTGATTAAAAAAGAATGCATTGTGAAAACCCCCATTGGCTCTTCTCAGAAAGAGAAAAAAAAGGACCCCCCTATGAAAAAATTGGTTTCTTATTCTAAGGATTCTCTGGAGGATAACTATAATGCCCCTAAAGCCACTAAGGATTCCTATACCTCATACCCTACCAATGATAGAGAGAATAGACCTAGACTCCCTAGATATCTCAACCCTGAAGACCACTACTTCAAACCAAACTGGGAATTTTTAGATGATATTTTAGCTATTGCTAGAAATGGAACTATTGACTACTTCAGGATCATGAAGTTGGTTTTTCATGAGACTAAGGACCTCAACTTAAAAAACAGGGCTCTCACTAGCAAGTTGGAAGAGATCGAGTCTAAAGGTGCACCCCAAAATATTGTTGGGGTTTCATGGACTAAAGAAGAGATGAGGTCGATGGTCGAGCGCCTTAAAAGAAATTTTGAGCTCACGGACAAGATGAAGAAGGATAATGATAATAATGTTATGCATCTGGAAGGAGAAATTGGAAAAATCAAGGATACTATGAAAACTATCTTGGAGCATAACCACAGAGTTGTGAAACAAAATGCTACTATCTTGAGCTCAATGGTTGAGAAGATGGAAAATACCAATCAGGGGTTGTTGGTTGTGGACTTGGAAGCTGATAAGGATAAAAGTAAGAAAGTGCATGATGGTCCCTCAAAGACGACTAGAGCCTACCTAAAGAGAAAGGAAGATTCTTCGCCTCAGGAGATGCAGGCTCTGAAAAAGGGCACCCAGGAGATGTGCAACCTTGAAGCTGAGGTTGCAGAGACTTTAAAGTCGTTAGGGTAGCTTTGGTTATTTTTTGTGTTGGTCTCTTACTGGCATCTGTTGGCTCTTGGTTAGTGGTTGCCGTCCTTTTTTGGCTTTTTTGTGTTGCAACCTTCCTATCTTTCGGGTAATCTAGTGATTTATCTTTCTCTTTCTTGTAAACTTTGTGGTTTTTGGTCCCTGTAAAACCCATTTTTTCCTTTATCAAAAACTAGCAGTTGCATGCACAGGCATGCAATGATCAATCGATTAGGCACATTGTGAATGACTATTGATGGAGTAAGAAGAGGGAGGTTTTTTTACCGGGTGCAATGGGAGGTGTAAGTAGGCAATATGAAACAATGTGAAGTTAGTTCATATTAGAAGACAAATCGTATGAATTTGAACTCTATGTACAATTTAAAGTTATAAATGAAATAATTTTGACAAATTATTTTTTAATATATATTCATTGAATATGAGCATTGTAAATTATTATAAACTTGAATATGATATTAAGAACTATTTGCATAAAATGGAAAAATGGGTTTTGTGTTTTGGAAAGAAAATTTATTAGGAAATTAGCTATGGGTATGTGTAGAATCATCATGGAAAAAACAAGCCCTTAAGTGGTAAAAAATTTAGAAAAATCAGAGTTAGGCAACTTGATGTAAAAATTTGAATAAGTTATTTATATTATTTCAAAAATAAGTAAGAATAGAATATGTAGCAAACTGAATGTAGTTTCTAAACTTTTAGGTTTATTTAAAAAAAAATCTATTTGGTGAAAATTTGAAATTTCAATGCAATACTAATTAAATTTTTGGGAAAAATTAAGAAGTAGGTGTCTGTCTGACCACCCTAACCACAATAAAATGATAATATTTTTTCTATAAGATTGTAGATATAAGTAGAGGACTCATGTCTCGATGTGATGCATATTTTTTTGTAATTGTTTTCCAGGTAAACAATTAATTATGATTTTTTATTACAACTTTTAAAAAATATAAAAAATTGTATGTTTGACCACCTTAACTTGGTCAAAACTTCATGAAATTCATTTTTTTTAATCCTATAGTATGTGAAGCATAGAATTTGACGCATATTTTAGAATTAAAAAATGTGATATTGTTTGAAAGCTATAGATGTTTTTCAATCAGCCTATCAATCAGGACTTTAGTCATAATTCAAATAGAAAATGAATAATTATTATTTATTAAATTAAAAGTAAAGCATAATTTATATTGGTGGAAAGCTGAGAATCTCTTTTAAAAACCCTTTTAGTTTCATCAATCTTGCATAAAAAAAGTTGTCAGTCACATACCGTACACATACCCATCATATTGCCACTTTTTGGCACATCACGATCCTGCACATACCCCTATCAAATTCTAGAATAAAATTATATGTCATGTTTTTGATAAAAGGGTAAAACAAGTTTTACAGGGACCCGAAACCACAACGTTTACAAAATAGAAAAGAAGACACCAAAGTCCAACCAAAAGGAACAACAAAGTAAACACCAAAAAAACCCCAGCCATTAATTTAGAGTCTTGAGGATAGACTCCGTCTCTGCCTCCAGATTCTGCATATCATTGACACCCTTTTTAAAAGTTTGAATCATCTTCGAAGTAGGGGGGACTTTTCACTTTAGATTGGCTCTGGTTCTTCTAGAAATTCCCTCATCTGTCTCCTAGCTTTTGTCCTCTATTTCCCCCAGATCCACCACTAGAGAACCCTGTTGGGCTTTATCTAGCTTTTCAGTCATCGCGTTAATGATGATGGCATTGTGTCTTGCCATATGGTTGTTTTGCTCAGCAACGGTTTTGATGGTATTCCTTATGTTCTCAACCTTAGAATCTATATTTCTGTTACTGTGATCCACATCTTTCTTTTCAATCTCTACAATCTTTGTACCCAGCTCTTCAATCTTGCTTTGAAGGGCCCAATTTTTAATTTTCAACTCATTAATTTCAATGAAAGTCCATTCTGAGAGTTTGAAATGGGACTCAAAATTGGTTTTGGCAAGGTTCAAAACATTCAGAGAGGGCTCTTTTCCAATATTAGGACAAGTTTTCTTAGGGTTAGGAATAATAGGGGAGTAATCTTTGGTGTGTTTATCCCGCTGAGGATCAGCACAAAGCTCAATTTTGTTGGCATCAGACTCCTCCGAATCAGAGGATTCTTCGGAATAGGAAACAAGGCTGTTGGCATGGGGTTTCTTATCGATAGAGCTATTCTTAAGGGAGGGGCTATCAGGCTCAAGCTCAACATGGATTTTACCAAAATTCCTAGAAGGGACAACATGCAAGCTAATGACTCTTCTAGCCAGACTAGAGTTAGGTAGGTACTCCAAGCCACTGGGCTCAGTGTCATCACTCTCAGAATTAGGGATAGTTTCCAGAATAGCGGGAGCAGGCATATTATGGAATGTTCAACAATCAACCTTATTAACCCAATGTGTAGAATGGGGAATCTTTTAGGGTTTTTCTTATTATCCTCCAAGCTTTTCTTCAAGGAACATAAAAGATAATAGGGAGAGAGACCCTAACCTTATATCGGAAGTAGTTGAGAAGAGAAAAGTGGTAGCCATAGACTCTGGTGAAGCGCCCATCCACTGTAATGTACTCCATGATGACCTGTAGAACCTTTCTCCAAATGGCCTTTATGGTGTCTACATCGAAGTAACTATTTTCAATTTTAACCAGACTTAGCCTTTCTTTGTCCTTTTTAGGAAATTTGATCATAGCTTCATCAGAAAAAGCCCTGTCCCTGAAGAACTTCTTCCCTTCAATAGATAATCTCGTAACATCAACAATAAGATTTTCACTGAACTCCACATTCCTACCAAATAGGGTCAAGTTTCCATTATTCCACTTTTTAACAAAGAGGTCCATAGCCTCCTGGTTAGAGCCATGGAACTTCTCCAAGAAAGGAAGCAACCCTCTGCTTTTAACCTTACTCCAAGCCTTGGCATTTTTCATGTGTGTATCATAGCTGTCTGGCCCAATTCACTTTCTGTCTCCTCCCATTTCAGCCGACATAATGGGGTAGACCCAAATGAAAGCTTTACTAAAATTGGCCCCGCCAAATCTAAGAACCCACAAAGCGTGCAGAGTTTTCTTGTAGATTAAGCTGCTGGGCTCAGTCCCATGCACTCTAATGATTGTGATGTGAAAGATCCAACCTATCCTCATTAAAGGGATAACACGTCACTTTTCCATGTGATTTATCATAATTTAATAGGGTGCTGACATTAGAGTTTAGAATGCTGGTATTAAGCCAGGTACGCACATCTTTACTCCTAACTCCTTCATTAGTGAAAAAATCCGCAACAGCATTGGCTTCTCTATAAGCATGTGATATTTTAAATTTTTCAAATTTAGCCAAAGTCAATATGGCATCCTCAACCCATAATTTAATGGTCCACAAGGGGGGAGACTTGCCACAGAGGTAGTCAATTATGTTTTTGGAATCTCCTTCAAGCCACATATTTTTAATGTTAAGATTTTGGGCTAAATTTATGATGTGAAAAGCACCATCAGCCTTCGCCAGATGATTAGTTTGAGAACCAAGAGGAGAGGCAATCACTCTAATGAAATTTCCAAAGGAATCCCTTATAACTCCACCACAACTTGCCACCCCCGCATTGCCTTTAGCTGCACCATCAAAGTTAGCTTTGATCCAACCATTTGGCGCAAAAGACCAGCACACACCCTCTTTGTCCTTCTTGTCCTTCATTATAGTTCTAGACAAATCTAGACTTATGTTCCAATCCTTAGCAACAATTAAGTCATAGATTGAATGCTCTGCTTTCATGGGCATGTTGTCTTTTTGAACCAAGGCATTGAAATTTTCCTTTAGGGATCTGACAATTTTATCAAAGACAATATCCATAGAGGCTTCTTTACCCCTATAAATTCTATTGTTGTGTTCTTTCCAGAGGCCCCAAGCAACATGAGGGAAGGATAAATCCCATAAAATCCTAAGCATAGGATTTCTTGTTAGGGCTTTCCATTGAGTGAAGAAGTCTTCAATGGACGAAGGGAAAACCCAAGGAAGGTGCCATAACCTAATGACTTTTTCCCAAATGGAAGCAACAAATGAGCAATGAAGGAATAAGTGACACATAGATTTAGCCTCTATCTTACAAAGAAAGCATCTATTAGGAATTCAAAATCCGCATTTGCACAGGTTATCAATCGTGAGCACCTTGTTTTGGAGAAGGATCCAGAATAAGATACTAATTTTAGGTATCAAATGATTGAAACAAGCTTTAGACCAGAAGGGAGGATGGACCAGAGAAGAAGTAATCCTGGCAAAAGCAGATGACACTGAAAAATTTCCAGAGGGTTCATCTATCCAAACTGCACAATCATCCAGCTGCTCAGAACTAAGTCTAACAGCCAACAGAGAAGACTAGATAGGAGCCAAAGCCTAACTAACACTGCACAGGTCCACCCAATTACCATTCGCTTTGTAATCTTTCACATAAGTTCCAAACCATGCCTTAAAAATCTCTACCCATTCACTGAAGGGATTGGTTTTTATAATGGGCTCCTTAAAAAGCCATCTGTCCTCCCAGAATCTAGTGTGATTACCATTTCTCACTTGCCATCCAATACCATCATCCATAATCTTTTTACCATTGATTATATTATTCCAGCATGTAGACCCTCTGGGAAGAAGGTGGGGATCCTTCTTTATAATGGAGGAGCAATTGTTTTCTAAATATTTTCTAGCCAGAATATCAATCCACTCCCCAGAAGAAGAGGGAATTCTTCAGATTTGTTTAGCTAAGAGGATTTTATTAATTATTCTGATTCTTCTTAAATCAAGTTCTCTGGCCTTTTTAGGTCTACAAACTAGATTCCAGCCAATTAAGGGAAGTCTTTTTTTTTCCTCAACACCCAACCAAAGAAATATTTTTTGAATTTTTTCAATGGCATCAGCAAATTTAGTAGGAATCTTAAATAGGCTTAGGGCATAGATAGGAAAATTCTGGATAGAGGCTTTGAGGAGCTAAAGTTTTCCGGCTTGACTTAGCAGGGCTCCTTTCCAGCCCATAAGTTTCTTGCTGAATCTTTCAAACAACGAGAGCCAGAAAGACTCAGGAGGTTTCAAGCTTAATGGTAGACCAAGGTAGGTGGTGGGAAAGGAATCCACCTTGCAACCCAAAATTCTAGCAATTTTAACCTATTTATGATCCAGAGTGTTGAAGAAGAACAAAGAGCTTTTTTGATTGTTGATCAACTGTCCTGAAGCTCTCCTGTAATTGTTAAGCAATTGTTTTATAGATTTTCCTTCAGACACTATAGCTTGACCCATAAGCATAGTTTCATCAATGAATTGTTGATGGGAACACACCAGATTGCCCGAGGAAGGTTTGAGACCAACAAAAAATTTAAAGTCAACCAATTTTTTTAGATTCATGCCTAAACTTTCAGCCATAATAGTGAATAAAATAGGAGAGATTGGATCACCCTACCTTAGACCTCTGGTGCTCTGAAAAAAAGAGGTGGGGGATCCGTTGACCATAATCGATATGGAAGCCATGGACACAAGTTGTTCCACCAATTGGATAATCCTGTTACAAAAACCAAATGCCTTTAAGATTTTAAATAAGAAAATCCAGTCAGCTCTATTATAGGCTTTTGAGATATCAAGCTTTAATAAGAAGCCTTCAGTCTTCGACTCAACTAAGGTGTGAATATTCTCATGTACAGTAACAATAGAGTCAGGAATTTTTCTACCAGGGACAAAGCCATTCTGTTGAGGAGAAATCAAGGAAGGCAAAAAAGTTAAAAATCTAGAGGTTAAGACCTTAGAGATGATTTTGTATAAAGAATTACAGAGACTTATAGGCCTAAAATCTTCAAAATTATTAGCTCCAGGTTTCTTGGGGATCAAAACCAAAAAGGTAGCATTTAATTCTTTTAGAAGACTTCTGGATCCAAAAAATTCTTTAACAACATTTACCACATTTTCTTCAACAATCTCCCAGAGCCATTGAAATAAAAATAAAGGGAAACCATCAAGACCCAGAGCTTTACTCCCATCAAAGGAAAAGACAACCTGCTTGACTTCCTCATTGGTGGGGATAATAGTAAAAAAAGAGTTGTTTTCCTAGTTGATAATTCTTGGTATAGCTTCAACTAACTGATCATGCTCATTTTGGTTTATTTCATCACTTGCCGAGAGAAGATGTTTAAAGAAGGAGCTCACCTGCTTTCTAATATCCTCCTCCTCTTCATACTTGGTTTCGTTCACTTCTATTTGAGATGTTCTATTTATAGCTCTATGTTTTGATGCCGATAGATGGAAGTACCTATTATTTCTATCTCTAACAGATAATCAAAGAGCTCTAGATCTTTATCTCCAAAACTCCTCCTCCTTTCCAATTATGTCATGCATCTTCGTAAGGAGCTCATTCTCTTTTTCCATAGTGCCATTCAAGTAACACTCCTATATTTTATATTGAACTTCTCCCAAATCCATCTGAAGATTAGACTTGATCCTAAAGATGTTCCCAAAAGATTCCTTTTTCCACTTTTTTAAATTACATTTCACTTCCCTTAACTTTTTTGCAACTCTGAACATAGCAGTTCCTTGAATTCTTATATTCCACCATTTCCTTATTTCTTCTTTAAGAGTAGGATGAGAGATCCACATTTTTCAAATCTAAAAGGAGTGTTCTTTTTTATTGGATCTGCAGTGAAACTGATAGGAAAATGATCAAAACTAATTCTTGTAAGAGCTTTAAGGGAGCAGTAATAATCAAAATACCAATGATTGGAGATCAGAGATCTATCTAATCTGACCTGTATGAGATCCACCCCCTTTCTATGATTAGACCAGGTAAAGGAAGCTCCATGTAGATCTAGATCAATCAGCCCTTGATTATCAATGAAATTCTAAAGATCCTCTTTACTCTCCAAATTGATCTAGGATCCCCCAATTTTTTTTTCCATTCATTAAGGGTGTGTTAAAATCCCCCATAACAATCCAAGCTTCTTTATCAAAAATCCTCCTAAAGGCAACTAATTCCATCTAAAAGGATTTTCTCATTCCTTTTCCATTAGGAGCATATATATTCACTTGAATCCAACTGAAGTTATCTCTTATATGTGTAGATCTAGTGGCTATATGATTCATACCTTCCAATATCAGATCACCTTTGATAGTATGGCTATTCCAAAAAGTCACAATGCCTCTAGAAGTTCCATTTGAATTATTTCCCTGGTTACTGTAATACTAGAAAAGTTTCATCTTTTCAATTTTCTCCTTTGACATTTTAGTTTCCCGAATTAAAATAATATCTGGCTTGTGATCTCTAACGAAATTGAGAAGAACATCTTGCTTGTGGGGGCTATTAAGTCCCCTGATATTCCAGGACATAATCTTCATTAGATACCAGGGGAGTTAAGACATTCTGGGATGGTTTTCTGAGATCCATCCGCAATATCCTAAAAACTATTTAGCTCTCTTTTCTTTTTCGAAGAATTTTTACCTCTTGATTTCTTTACTGCTCCACAATCTGCCTTGACTCTTGATCTAGTAGAAATGACACTTGGGGTCTTCCATTGTTTGTTTTTTTCTATCTTCTTCTTTGATATATTCTCCTCTTTATCAGTCTCATCTTGGCTATTCATCTCTCTACTGGACTCCCATTCCTTTTCAGTTGGTATTCTATGTTCCCAAGGTAAAGTGTCCATGTTACCATTCTCTTGACATGACAAGACATTACTGGAAAGATTTACTATGTGATCCAGATTTTCAAGGGAATCTATAACCCAGTTATATGTCATGTTGAATGAATGGTTTTAACTTAATTAAAGGGTTTTTCTTTTTTAAAGACCTATTAGTCATCTGTTTTATTGCTAAGATCTAATTAACAAGTATGCTTTTGAAAAAGTGATTCCATTAATATAGTTACACCTTTTATTAGTAAGATTGAATAAAAAAGTATTCTTTTAAAAAGTTGTTTTTTATTTGATTATTAGTTATAATTCCCATCACAAATGAGTTTTCCAAAAAGGAAAGATGTTATAAGTAGTATCTACTCTGTAATTTTGGGGATGTGATGAAACAATAGACATAGTTTCTATTGTTGTTTTAATTGAATTAGAAGTTACACATTGTTTTGAGGGAACATGAGAAAGATGTTACTAAATTTAAAAAATGATTTGTGTACACATGTATATATGTAACAACAGATATATGGTGTTAAATGTAGAATGAAAAAATATGATGAAACACCCATGGGAGATATTGTGGAGATTCATCATACATTATTATTTTAATTGAATTAGAAGGTACGCCTTGTTTTTAAGCAACACGAGAAACATGATACTCAATCTATACAATAATTTGTGCACACATGTATGTATGTAACAAGAAATATATGACATTAAATGTAAAAGCACAAAACCCATGCACTTTTTCCTCCCTACCATATTGGCGGCATGGAGCCCAATGGACTCTAGTGAAATCCCTGAGCAAGATAAGGATGAAATGCCCATAGGAGATGTCGTGGAGTTTAATCATACATCACACAATAAAAAACTTGGGAAAACTCTGGTGTTTCCATATATAATATATGATATTGTTGTGTTTTATTTGATGTGGCAACTTGAAAGAAAAGAAACATATCCTAGTTTTTGAATCCCTTTGCATGCTTAAACCTAGTTCCTACAAACATAATATAAGGGTATAGTAGTGGACAAGCAAGGAAAATAAAAAATGAAGGATAAAAAGAAAGTATACGAGTAAAATTAATATATACAATGTGAGGCTAAATATAATGAATAATTTTTACAATTAGTTAACCAAAGCTATCTATTAACAATGGGAAAGTGTCATACTTACTTAAATTGTTGATCATGTTTAACAAGGATGAGCTACATTGAATTGAGTTGTAGGAGCATGAAATAATTTAAAATGGAGAGTGTACAATAAACTAATTTTCCTGAATGCATATTATATTTATGCAGTAATATAAACAAAATAATATACATATACAAGGTTAGCACTATTCATTGTCAATAGAAATAGATAAAATGAAATATTTTGAATGCATGGCATCTTCTTAAGGGATAGTCTAAGTAATCTATTGGAGAATTTAAAAAGAAAGTTGTGGAAAAAATGAAAAATTCAATGATTAGTATCATGGGATTTGAAGGAAAAAAAAGTAGTCACATACAAAATGAAAACCAAGCCAACCATGACACTGTAAATGGTTTAGTTGAAAGGATCAACAAACACCATTCTCATGTCCTTTTGGGGATAAAAAATGTGATGCTATCAATATATTGTTTGTCCACTCAGAAGCACATGAGAGCAGTGTTTGGTTGCCATCCACAACCACGTAAACCAATGCTTGTTCTCCTCCCTTCCATATTGGCATCATGAAGCCTCATGGGCTCTAGCCAAACCCCCAAGAAAAAATAGGAGTTAAGGTCCATGGAAAATCCCATGGAATATTACCATATACCACACAAAAACAAACTTGGGGAAGGATGGGTGTTTTGAATCAAATTTTGTAACATTGTAGTGTTTTTTTTTGGGCTGAGAAGTTCATGGAAAACATATATCCTAGTAAAGAATTAGCATAATGGGGTTTGAAGACTGCTAGAAGAAGATGGATAAATGGGATATATAGAACAATGTACAACAATTAGAATGGTCCATCTAACTTCATAGTGCAAGCTTAAATCTACCTATATTAAAAATACAATTGCAATCTAAGGAAGAATATAGTAAAATTGTCAATGAATTGAGACGTCAGTTGTTACATAGACTTCCTACTGATACATATGGTTTTCAAATCCCTTTGCATACTTAAACCTAGTTCCTACAAATGAAATACAGGGGCATGTTAGTGGAAAAGCATGGAACATCAAGAGGGAAGGATAAAAAGCAAGTATACGAGTAAAATTAATAGATACAATGTGAGGCTAAAAATAATGAATAATTTTTACAATTAGTTAACCAAATTTATCTATTGACAATGGGAAAGTTTCATACTTGCATACACCGTTGATCGTGTTCAACAAGGGTGGGCTGCATTGGAATGAGTTGTAGGAGAATGAAAGAATTTGAGATAGAGAGCGTACAATACTCTAATTTTCTTAAATGTGTATTATATTTCTGTAGTAATATAAAAAAATAATATACATATACAATAAAAGAGGTTAGCACTATTCACTGTAAATAGAAACAAATAAAGTGGAATATTTTGAGTGCATAGTATCTTGGTAAGGAATTATCTATAAGTAATCTATTGGAGAAGTAAAAAAGAGAGCTATGGAAACAATGAAAATGCAATGATTGGCATCATGGGATTTGAAGGAAAAAATGTAATTACATTCAAAATGAAAACCAAGCCAACCACAACATTGTAAATGGTTTAGTTGAATGGAGAAACATACACCATTCTCATGTGCTTATGGGGATAAACAATGTGACGTTGTCAACAGATTATTTGTCCGCTCAGAGGCAGATGAGAGTGGTGTTTGGTTGCCATTCATAACTACATAAACAAATGCCCGTTGTCCTCGCCATCATATTGGCATCATCCCCCAAGAAAAAAAAGGAGTTAAGTTCCATGGAAAATCCCGTGTACTCTTATCATATACCACACAAAAGAATCTTGCAGGAAGATAGGTGTTTTGAATCAAATTCTATAACATTGTACTATTTTTTTATGGGATAAGAAATTGACGGAAAAAGAATATCTTGGTAAAGAATTAGCATAATGGGATTTGAAGATGGTCAGAAGAAGATGGGTAAATGGAATATATAGAACAATGCACAATAATTAGAAAGGTTCATCTAACTTCATAATGCGAGTTTTAATCTACCTATATTAAAAATACAACTACAATCTAAGGAAGAATATAGTAAAAATGGTCAACAAATTGAGACATCAATTGTTACATAGACTACCTACTAATGCATAATGGAGATTTTGCTTTAGGGGATGGGGGAAAAAGAATATCATAAAAATATTGAAACAAAACAAGCAATCTATGTAATAGTTGGCTTGAAAATTGAGAATACAAGCAAGTAGATAAAATAGAGAAATTGTAAAAGAAGTATTAGGAAAAAAATTTAAGAATTAGAGATAAATGAGAGATGATCAAAACCCAAAAGAAACATAGTGATACAAGAGATGCAATCTCTATAAGATTTGGCTTATTTAATCAAAATTGCTTACATGGTCAAACACTTGGCTTATGTTTCCATCTATGTAGCTAAGGAGCTCAGTGGTTGTTATAAGCAGCCTTAAGTATTTTTTTCTAGGGAGCTTGAAATAGATGAGGGGAAAATAATATCATGAAACATATTGATATAAGATTCAAGATACATTGTTTGGTAGTAGATATTGAAGAACAATAGAGGAATTGTATAACAAATATTAGAATAACACTTGTTTGGTAGTAAATATCATAGACAAAGAGCAAAATTGTATTGAGTTCCCTGAAAGGTAGATAGATACATATGCACATATATATGCATTCAATTCCCTAATTTATATATAAAATTATCCATATAGGAAGATATACATATGCATATATGTAGACAAAGAGCATTGTTGCTTGTTTGAGAATGCAACAATAATTTATACATACATATGTATATCTAAACAAGTTTGTATACTATGATTTTAAGTAGAGTTTAAAATAGCATGTATACTTATTGTCTACATTGTGTAAAAATCATCACAATACATCCATAGCATTGAATGATATAGTACTGAGATGTTGTTAAGGACATAGCATTTAATTGTGCAGTATGTGTAACATATTCACAATGCCAAAATGGTTCTTCTAGAAATGCAACTGAATCAATATATTTTCTTGCATATTTTGGAGTATACTTTCCCACACTGCAACATTGAATATTGTATTTACTTCCTATTTCGCCATTGCACTACAATATTTATATATACATATACATATATAGATACATATATATAAACATACATATATATACATACACATATATACACATACATATATAGATACATATATCTACATATATATACATATATATACATATACATATATACATACATATATATACATATATATACACATATATATATACATGCATATATTATAAATCCGAGTTCCATTATTTTCCATTAAATATTATAGACAAACAATCAAATTGTAAAAGAACTATTAGGAGAACACTGGAGAACAATGTATACATTTGATTCTTAAGTATCATCCTAATACCTCTTACAATTGTTACATAGATTGCTTGCCTTCTACCAATATGTTGCATGATATTCTTTTTCCCTCATCTATTCAAAGCTCCCTATAAAAAATTGTTAATTGCCATTGATTTTTTCTTTCTAAGACAAGAAAATGTATTGATTAAGTTGCATTGATGAAAGAGCCATTGTAGTGTTGCTTGTGTATGAGGCTATTATAAGAATAGTTATCCTTGGGTATGTTCTATAGCAAATTTCAAGGTTTTAAAACTGTTGTGCTATGTAGTTTGTAAGTTACATGGGTATTTTGCATAAATGTTTTGTCCATAAAATTGAATACCAAACAATGCAACTCAAATTTCCAATTAAGCCTATGGTGTTATATGCATTTTGGACAAATGATTCCATCATATAATTTTTGTGATACCATAGAGAAAATAGGTATTTTCATGAAGAACTTGGTTTAAATAATTGATTTGGAAAGTTGGAAGGATAGCCACATTTCTCAATGTTTATAAAGTTATCTTTTCAGCTTCCCAATTCAACTATTTAAACTTGGTTCTTTTATGTGGCAATGTGGACCTTAGTAATTACATGGGTTGGGGGTAGTGGAGTTGGTGTCCTCGATACATGAAAGTTGAATGGTGAGTGTTTTTTGTGCGAGGGTTAATGCATCTTGCCATTGTTGTACAGTGGCAACAGATAAAGTAAATACAATATTGAATGTTGCAATGTGAGAAAGTATACTTTGATGAAGTTATGTTATTGAAAGAGCCATTGTAGTGCTAGTTTGATAGCAGACTATTGTTAAAATTGTCACATTTGCCTCCATTTTTTAGTAGATTAGAGGTTTTAAAATTGTGGTGTTGTGGAATCTATAAGTGATTTTACATGGGTATTTTGCATAAATGATTAATTTATTGTTCATGTCTTTCATGTTGTGCTTATTGTTGCTTTTTATAGGAGCTTGGAGGGTTTTAACACTGATGTGTTGTGCAATGTGTGAGAAAGTATAATTTTTAAGTTGCATTGTTGAAAGAATGTTGTTGGCTTCGGTTCCCTAGTTGGTTTGGCAAGAAAGTATTGTAAAAATTGTCATCTTCGGCTTTGTTTCCTAGTAGGTTGGAGGGTTTTAAAACCGTTGTTCTCTAGAATATGTAAGTCATTATACATGGGTGTTTTGCAAAAATGGTTTATTTTTTGTTTATGTTAAACTATTGTTGTGCAAAATCTGTAAGTCATTTTGCATGGGTGTCTTGGATTATCATTTTGTATGCATGCAAAATTTTTAGTTAAATCTTCTTTCTTTCATGAAAAATATCTTTTCCTGAGAAGACGAAAAGATAATTGTAGGAACATGGACAAATGTAATGTGTAGAATAGACTATGGTTATTGGAGTCAAGTGCATATACGTAAGTGGGTGAAGTTTCTGCTAGGATTTCCATTAGACCAATGGTGAATTAGATTTGTCAATGCTAGGGACACCTCGTTCGGTGGGAACTTGTGCAGGATTTTTTTTTTGTGGTGACATGGAGTTTGGTAATTACGTGAGTTGGTATTGGTGGAGATGGTCAACTCAATATGTGGGAACTGAATGGTTGTGTATAATATTTAGTAAAAAATAAGTGTTATTCTAATACCTATCATACGATTCCTCTATTACACTTGAATATATATGTGTGTGTGTGTGTGTGTGTGTGTGTGTGTGTGTTATATGTGTGTGTGTATGTACTTGTCTATGTTTTGAAGCATTGATTTTCAGATACAATTCACATTGTGTGTGTGTGTATGTATATACTAGTATATTTGATGTTTTCAAATACAATTCACATTGTGTGTGTGTGTGTGTGTGTGTGTATGCCTAATATGATAGTGAAAGGTAGAAGTGCAAATTGCATGCTTGCTCACCTTCCCACCACATTGGCATCATGAAGCCTCATGGGCCCCTAGAAAATTGTGAACCAGGTAAAGCATGAAAATTTGAACACAAATGTGATGGAGTTCCATCATGTGATTCCCATAATTTACACTAAGGCAAAAATGCCACTAACAATTTTTTTTTTTAAAGTAAAAGATACTAAACACTTGCTAGAAGCTTTACAAACTGCATGAATTGGATAACATCACTCATGTATTGTCATCTACGACACATCACCTGAGAGCATGGAGTGGAAGAGTGCAAGGACAGGTGAGTGAGGAATCCATCGTGTCCACTCTTGATAGATGGATGGACAATTCTATTATCTAGGTTATATAGGGTTTTCACATTTTCCATTCAAGGGTGTCAGTACTAGGGGTAAAAGTTGTGTTAATTCTCACACAAGTAGCCACCAAAATGAGACATGATAGATTTTTTTAGTAAAAGTAGTTGTCAATATTCTTAATGTAACTATATTATCATTTGTCCTCAATAGCAATGAGAACTAATAATTCGACTAGATAATATGGGTACTATCATTAATAACACCTATATATATATATATATTCTCTTTTCTTTTGCATAATAAGATTAATCTTGTTTATCAATATTAACATTAGCATCAACATTGTCATTAACTCCTAACATTAATTAAAGTAATGCTCGTCTTAAAATTTATATATTAGTATCTCAAAATGTAATATCTCTCAACTATATACCACGTATTTATTTATTTAAGTATCAATTACCCTTTTACTTATTTTATTTTCTATTTCACAATAATTATGTAAATCTATAGTACTATGAATGTTTATTCATTTATACATATATTTAATTTTACTTTACTTAATAAAAGAATCAAAAGAATTTAAAAATAAACAAATAATTAAAAAGACCTCCTTCCTTTTAGAAAGAATACTATTAAAGCTTAGTATTACTTTTTGTTTCCTTTTAAATTTTAAAATTCATAAACTTACCTTCCACACTTAAGCCCATAAGTCACGTAAGCTCCTCCTTTTACTTTTCTCTCTTATATATTTTATTTATTTATCTTAGATTTAAGAGAATATTCTTCTCCCTATTTTCTTTCAAAATACTATGCATTCCTAAATTTATTTAAGGATCCGTTAGTTTTATATAATACATATTTTTATATTTTACCTTAAAGATGACTTTACAATTTAACCTACTTTTATGGCACCAGTTAAACTAACTACCATGCTTCTCCCGTTCATTCCTCTCTTCCACGTAGAGGACCGGATCACTAAGATAGGGTATGCACAAATTATTAAAACTAGAATCATACCCAACTTTCAATGACGTGGGTGGGCGAATAAGTATATAAATTTTTTTTTTAGCGAAATATGTACTCGCAACAAGGTAACTCTTCAACGGATTTAATACATTTTGACATCCAATTTGAAAAGAATCTTGGGCACCTAACTTAATTGTTTTTTCCCGTTGGCATGAGGCGATGCCCTAATTTTATCGCCCTAAAGATATCTTCATTTCCTCATGTTCTGGCGCAGCTAAGAAAAGCAGCCATGATATTTTTTTAATTATTTCTTTTGTCTTTACAGGAAGGGTAAAGCATGTGCGACGATAAGGCACCACAGCTGCATTTTTTTTTGCTTCAACCCAAAACTACAGGTATTCATTTGAGTTTACAGGAATAGGTGTTGAGCACTGCAACGATTTATGGTTGAGATATTGTATTCACTATTTACCCTTTTGTTTTGCTATTTGATTGACTTATCATTTTGCTCCCTGTTGCCATAGGGATGTTCTCAGTAACAACTGCAAGTTTGATTTTATTTATTTATTTTAGTATTATTATTATGTAAATACATACTTTATATACATATACATATTAGTAGGTTTGAGATGCCATGGTTGAATAGAGGCCACTGAAGGGGGCAGGGGCCAAACCATAAATGTATGTGTCTGCATACATGCACTGATATCTCTGTAATAAAAGAGGGATTACAGTCAAAACATATTAGTTTATACTCAGCTACTTTTTGTTTAAGTATTAAATAGTATTACCTATTGTAATATTTACTACTTTATTTACACATACAAATTATATATATATATGAGAAATTTTATAATGAAATTATTTATTGCACAAATTTGTGTGTATTATTGGATAACATCCCAGATCTGTGTATTTATCAAGCAGTATTATGGAATCTGTGAGTGTATTTAAAGAGGTTATCTGAATAATATTTAAAGTATCATGTACCTATGCATCCCTTTATTTATTTAGTAACATTTCTGAAATTTTTCTTATTATGAATTTATAATTCTGCTTTTGTTTACAGACCCATGAATTTATTTATTTATTCTTTTACTTCAATCTATGGCATACCCTTTTCTTTTTCTACTGTATTCCTCACGTTTAAGAGATCATGTAAATAAAATTTTGTTTGACTTGGATTTATTTTGCTGTACAACCAAGTAAATTTACATTTGTCTCTATACAATAAATACATCTTCTACTGCAAACATGCATTTAAAACTCTCTTAATACCCAAGTAATATATTTTAAGGGAAAATATTTCACTACAAATTTCAATCTTATGAAACTAACATAGTTAATGTATCCCTAGCTATTTTTTTAAAAAATGAATATGTACTCTTTCAAAAGTAGAGAGATAGAAACCAGCTCTCATCATCATGGTGACTTAAATTAAAAATTTTCTTTCAAAACATATAATTTAAAGATACATAAATATCAATTACAACCTCTCTTTTCCATCACACTTATTTTCATGCAAGTTTTTATGCAAGCTACAAAAGCTTTCAATACTAGATATAACACATTTAGAGACAACTTGATAATAAAATATCCCTTACTTTTTTTCTTCCATTCTTTCATTTTACAACAAAATACTTGGCTCTTCAATATTACAAACGATACTTAAGGATAACATGCATAACACACAAATAAATAAGGCTTTCTCTATTGCAAATAATATTGAGGAACTAATAACCCAAACACACATAAAATAAACCTTCCTCTTTACGTTATTCCATTTTACAACAATACACTAGTCTTCATCATTACAACAATATTTAAAAACAAAAAGAATGAAGCTTTCTCTTTTCCATATTCTTTTATTCATTCAACTATGTACTAGATTTTCATTTTACAATTTAATACTTGAAAATAAAATGAGTACAATGTCAAATACTACAAACTTGCTCTCCACCCTACTGTAATGGCGTCATGGAGCCTCATGGGCTCTAGCCATACCCCCGAGCAAGTAATACATTATACACCATTGTAATTCAATGGTGAGAGCTTAGTGCTATAACAAGATTGCTCATTATACAACACATTACTCTAATATATCCCTTAAACAATCTTACTTATGATTCAATGCATAGATCAAGCTATCTCTACCAATACTAAGAATAAGAAATGGAAAAAGACTTATCTCTCTACAAGCTGCTTTCCTTTGAATTCCTATTCTTCCATCCTTGACTCTCTCCTTCTTTTCTTCACTTCACAAGTTCTCCAAAAGGAGAAAGTGGGCAATGCCCAAATCTTCCCTCTTCTTGAGATATATAGGAATCCTCCAAACCTACACTCTTTCCCACAAGTGCTCACACATGTGTGAGTCTTGTGCCAATTCCAAGAACTTTTGGGGAGTGGGAAGTTGAGAGTGACATCACTTTTCCCAAGCCCCAACACTTTTTGAATTCGTCACATTCATGGATGTGGACTTTTGAGGGGTCTTTTCACACTCCAAGGACAAGTTCACATGTCAAAAAGGTTCCAAACCCATAGGTATAGGTCCTAGGGGTCTATTCTTGTTCAAAAACCAAGGAAATTGACTCAATAATCCCTTTTTAAAACCCACAAAAGAATCTATACGAATTTTGATCATGACCAAGGGTTCCAACCCTAACCAAACTCACATCACATGTCCTACAATTGGATTCTACTCAACATAATCACCCAAACAAAAATATAACCTCAAACCCTTCTAAGTCCAATAGGGCTACACTTAGAACTTCCCAAAGATATATTTGATTTGATTCCAATATTTATCCATCCTCCTATTTGCATATTCGATTCTTGCACATTACCAAGGTTAGCATGGTTAGATCATATATCTCTTCATATTATTAGCTAATCCAATTCACATAATTTTCACTCATGAACTATTTAATCATTAATACATCAAATGAACCTAGATTCAATTTTCATTATAATCCAAGGAAATATACACTTACTCCCATACAAGAATATAGTCACTCCATCATTTTGTTTACCACCTTAGTAATTCATTTTAAACTCCTATAACATTAACGATGAACGATTTACCAAAATTTAATATGCCAAATAACCCATCTCTTTCAAGTTATATCCAACAATTCATATGTGCTTCTATCATAATTAAATCAAGGTTAATGCCCATGAATCCTAAAAAGAGTTTCATCATTCATCTCATCATAATCATGAATTATCTAACTAATTGTTTGATTGAAATAAAATGGGGGATATGAAACGAGGTCTTACATTCAAGGTAGCATAAGCAAGAGTATTATCAAATAACCACACTATTTGTCATCCATAATACATCTTACCATCTATTTAGGATCACATAAAACATATTAGGTCTTTACTAAT
>VDFB02327708.1:0-11771 GCA_007258455.2 Sequoia sempervirens | reverse complement strand
CTCCAAATCACTAGTGATCTTTAATGTGCTCATGTAGATTCAAGGTCAAGTCAACAAGGTGGTGTTAGAGGTCCAACATCTTCAAACTTTATTCAATCAATGGGAGAATACACTTACACGATGGTTAAAGTTCCGCATTCTTCACCTTCTAGTTCTAGACCCCCGACCAAGACCGATCACACAACTAGTTTAAGTCCACTTAGCACCACCTACATGATAGTCAAAGAGCCTCTGCTCCTCTACCATCACTACCAACAACACAAGACTCTAACTAGAACTTGCCACTACCTCTGTCATATGGTGGCCAAGGTGAGTGGTCTTTAAATCCACATCACTCTTGTATGTCATCTCAACATCATGTCAATGCCATGGATGGACCCTCCAGATTAGGGGATTTCTTTTTCGTTTGGCTCTTACTATATCTCCACCAAGGAATGTGTAGAGTCACCTACAATAGAATCTAAAGGATAGAGATAATGTTGCTCTTACCAACTAAGATGACAACGATTTGTTGATGGGTTAACCCTAATTGACGAGACCCACCCCTCCTCTCTCGAATATTAGAGTTGCTTGCACAACATAATTAAATTGGTTTCTTTTTATTTTTGTTGAATTGGTGACTTTATGGTTGTTTCTTTTGTGTAAATGTCAACAAAGTTTTAAGAATATTAATTTGTTTGGTAGTTTGGTAGTTTAATTACAGTCATATTATTGTTTGATTATCTTTAATGAAAAACATATTGTAAAATCAAGAGGTAAAGTATACAACTATATTCTTAATTAATATAGGGGATCTCACATGAGATCACACCCAAAGTCAAATCAACAAAGTTTGGAGTATATAAATACAGAGAACATGCGATCACATCCCAAAGTCAAATCAACAAATCTAGGAGTGAATAAAAATTACGACCCAATAAATAGAAACAATCACACAAAACGACAAGAGCATGACACCACAAAGAAAACAACCGTTAAATCACATAAACTCTTAAAACTTTAAAAGAACGAAACCAAGACACTACCCTAAATGACTTTGACAAGCTAAACACCCTTAGATTAAAACTTTTAATCGTAAACAAAAATTATTCATATAACTTTAATTTGTACTCCCAATACGAACAAAATCACAAACCAATAAAAATTATTATAAAACCTATGAGAGATGCACCATAATTAACAATAGACCATAGTTCCTCATTCCATATCCTCATGATGAATGGTCTCTTAGAACCATTCTAGAACTTGACCCTCTAGTTCAGTTATTATATGTCACACAACTTTGAACGTATCTATGACACGTTATGCTGTCCCCCCAAATGAGTACCAAATCAACAAATAATCTTGGGTGGAGATCCAAAGAGAGGACAACAATCATTACATTACATTGTTCTTTCGCCCATTTATTCTTAGATTGTAAGTTGATGTTCTGGTCGAGGGAATTTCCTCCACAACCGTCAAAATAGTAGGGCTAGAATAGGGAAAATTTCAAATCTAGGGCTCAATAAGACACGACCATGTCTTAGTCCACCCTTACATACTCTTGAATTGCTTGCTCCACTTAGCAATTTTTCATGATTAGGGTTTACGGTTCAACTAACTATGTTTTAAAAAAGTAGCCAAGGTCCAACTTTCTAGATATGTTGCTCTAGAATTCAAGAGGCATCCTAGAGACGGTTAGCTATCCAGCCCCCAAAACGACATGGTAAGGGGGCTGGCATCCATCCATGGCCACAGATTCGTACGGTAGAACTGTCAGCCGCTGTGCCCAAGAAGTTTTGATTTTAACGCCCGTCCGTAGGCTGCCGCCAGGGGAAAGCAAGTGGGCCCAGGTCTGCCGTCCTCCACCGCCAGCCTCCACCAAGTTTGATCAATTTTGCCTAAATTTCCCGTTGTTTTTTCTCACTGCTTGCAGTAAAATGCAAATTCACCCTAATGCAAACTTGATTATAAATAAAGATATTATTTATTTTTAATAAAATCATGAAATTTGTATGTTTGAAATAGTAGTTTATGTTGTTTTCAAATGAATAGTGATTAATTATTATTTTTTAAATAATTATGAAAATATAAAGAATGCAATGTGTTTTATGTCTATGTTTAATATTTTTTTTATAAGTATTTATTCTAAATATTTTTATTTATTAATAAATTATTAATTTTACAATATAATTTTTTGGAAAAGTTAGTAAACTTTTTTGCGAAGTTAAAATGATTAAATAATTTTTTTATAAGATAAGTCATATAATTTGTAAAATGATGTCAAATTTTCAATTTTTAAATATTTAAAATGATTAGAAGTTATTATGTTCATATTTCAATGTGTATGTTTATTAAACATTAATAAATAAAAACTACATTAAATAAATGATAATTGGTGAATAAAGTTGGAAACCTAAAAATATGTTACAAGTCTCTTTTTTTTCTAATTCAATTTGAATTACAAAACATATCTAGGAAGAATATAATTGAATGAAATATTTGTAATTAATTTTAATATATATACAATATAATTTTTATATAAAAATTGATATACAATATAATTTTTCCTTATGTGCATGTTTTCCAACTTTCAACATTTAAATTTGAATGTATATTCACTTTAGAATGGTTGAATTATAAATAATAACATGTTATAGATTTATTTCTTGCAATCTTACTTTCTATGATGACTAAAAATCAATATACAACATAATTTTTTCGTGTGTGCATGTTTTCAAGCTTTAAACATTTAAATTTGAATGTATATTCATTTTAGAATGGTTGAATTATAAATAATATGTTATCTATTTCTTGCAATATTACTTTTCATGATGGTAGTCATAGTTAAATATATGATTGTCTTATAATAACATGTGACCATTTCTTTATCAAAATACCATTATGTTGTTTAGGATTTTTTATTCTAAGCATCTTTTTTGTCGTTTCATAATCAATTTTATTTGCATTAAGTTGTTTACGATTTGTTATTCTAAGCATCTTTTCATCGTTCTATAATCTTTTTTTGCATTAAGTTGTTTAGGATTGGTTATTCTAAGCGTCTTTTCATCAATGCATAATCATTTCATTTACATAAAATTGTTTAGAATTTATTTATTATAAACATCTTCTTAATTTAAATTGCATTAAGCATTTGGTGGCACTCCCTAGGTAAGCATAGAATAAATTTTGGTGGAATATGGAATACCACTAAATCTTAGTTGTATAGTTACAAGAGGAGAAAAAATGATTGATTGCAACTAACACTAGATAAAAAGAGAGGAAAAAGAGAGGGGAAGGAAGCACAAGGATAGAGGAACAAATTAGAAAAAGGAAAATAAATAACCATAAAAAATGAGAGAAAACATAAACAAATCATAAAAAATGCAACTAAATATAATAGTGAATGAGCAAAAATATATGACCACTTAAATAGCAACAACTTAAGATACAAGGAATAAGAGTAAGATGAATAAATAACAATATTTTGAAAATAAACTATAAAACTATAAGATTAGAAAAAATAAAAATAGGTGAATTTTGCAATCAATTTTCAAATTTCCCATGCACAATTAGATTAAAGATTTCAATTTTGGTTAATAAAATAAATTTAAAATTATTTAGATATTCAAAAACATAAAGAACACCATTAAAATTCTAGTTTTACTTATTGATTTTTCAATTATCATACATGAGTAATTGTTATTTATATTTTCTTTTCTATCTTTTTTTAAATTTTTTGATAATTTCAAAATCATAAAAACAACTCTTTATTAACTATTTTTAAATATAATCTAATTTATTATTTAACAATTAAAAATTAATTTTGACTAATAAAATAATAAATCTTATTTTTTAATGAATGTTTAATGTAAAATTACTCTAAACATGAAACAAAATAATATTTTTCATTTTTAGTTTCTCTATTTTTTCTTCATAATATATATATATATATTAAAATTAATTACAAATATTTTATTCAATTATATTCTTCCTAGATATGTTTTGTAATTAAAATTGAATTAGAAAAAAAAAAAGACTTGTAACATATTTTTAGGTTTCCAACTTTATTCACTAATTATCATTTATTTAATGTAGTTTTTATATATTAATGTTTAATAAACATACACATTGAAATAAGAACATAATAACTTCTAATCATTTTAAATATTTAAAAATTGAAAATTTGACATTTTACAAATTATATGACTTATCTTATAAAAAAATTATTTAATCATTTTAACTTAGCAAAAAAATTTACTAACTTTTCCAAAAAATTATATTGTAAAATTAATAATTTATTAATAAATAAAAATATTTAAAATAAATACTTATAAAAAAAATATTAAATATAGACATAAAACACATTGTATTCTTTATATTTTCATAATTATTTAAAAAATAATAATTAATCATTACTCATTTGAAAACAACATAAACTACTATTTCAAACATACAAATATCACATGATTTTATTAAAAATAAATAATATATTTATTTATAATCAAGCGTGCAGGAGTGCAGGATGGATGGAGTTTGTATTAGGGTGAATTTACATTTTACTGCAAGTGGTGAGAAAAAAACAACGGGAAATTTAGGCGAAATTGATCAACTTGGTGGAGGCTGGCGGTGGAGGACGGCAGACCTGGGCCCACTTGCTTTCCCCTGGCGGCAGCCTATGAACGGGCGTTAAAATCAAAACTTCCTAGGCACAGCGGCTGACAGTTCTACCGTACGAGTCTATGGCCATGGATGGATGCCATCCCCCTTACCATGTCGTTTTTGGGGCTGGATAGCCTTTGCCTCCTAGAGACCACCTATGGTCAATGATTGTACTACACAACCATGTTGAATTGTGGGATAATATCAATTTATAAGATATAATAGATTTTGGGTAATGAGTTTTTAGAAAAATAATTAGATTATATAGATATCGAGTTTTTTATGTTTTAAGAAGATTATAGTATGATGTATAAGTATATTTAAAAATAATACAAGTAAATATATCTAAACTTCAATTAAGTTGTTATGAGTAGGGGAAAGTAGCTTGTCAAAATTATCTAGAGATCAACCATGGTTCTATCATACTTTTGGAAAGATTAAAATCTTGGTGGATGGTGTAATCAAGGAATATACCATCATCCTCACCAATTGAAGTACAATTCATTAGTTTTGACTAAACATTTTTTGTTAATATGTTACTATTTTTTTTCTAATTATATAAAAATAAAGAAACCTTCTTTTTAATATCCCAAGAAAATTAATGAAATCAAAATGATAAACAAATCTAGTTTAGGATAATGAATTTGGATTATGATCATTATAATTAATGTGGAGTTCATATAAATTTAAATATGATAGTTGGATTTTGAAGATGGGAAAGTAAAATCAAAGATGTCAAGAATTGATTTGTCATGGTATTATATTGTTAGGACTAATTAGATAGGTGTTCTAAAATCTACCCACTAATTGGCATTTACTTTGGTTTACCTGGTTGAGTTCAAACCTAAAATTGATGTGCAAATTTGAATTGTAAGTTGTGAAACTCAATTGACAAAAAATAACAGATTGAAATATGTTCACCTCGATCTTATGTATAAATATGATTAAGGATTAAGCAATGTTTAGGAACACTATTGCAAAATTTACTAAATAATGAGGGTTATGTTCTCCTTTGTCATACCACTATAAAATTGACTTTGTGGAGTTGGAACAAAGATAAAGGATAGAAAGAAAGCACACAATGTACCTAAAATGATATATGTTAATGTAACAATTTGGAAATATTGCTATGACATTCTCATAAATGCTTTATGGCAATGCTCTTCAATAACCCCTAGGTTATTCTTGATTATTCCAAATGAATGAATAACTTTCTTTATAGTAAAAGGATGCCAATAGAGTTTGTTTTGAATTTAAAATTAAAAAGTATTAGGTTCAAATATGTAGCTATAGAAATGATGGGTCAATTCCTCTCTCATCAATATGATTGAGGGTGATGATTGTGGATCTAAGGATTGGAATAAATCTCCAAGGGTGAGTGATAATGAGATTATGATAGGGAAATATCATGAACCAAATCCAAACAATAATATGTTTTTTGGAGGCTTCTTATTGCATTAAGAATACTTCAATCAACACAAACTCAAAACATAAGGGAAAAGGGCATAGGTTTATAATTTTAACCATTATATTTTGCACCCACTTCGATGTGTGTGTGAACTAATAGGTAGATACATGTCAAAGAAAAACAAGTAGTGAACATGAAATTAAATATTTTAACACTCAAAGGGAAAAAAAAATGAATAAATAATATTAATCATTCTTTAATTCTTCTCACAACAAGAACTCCATTGAAATCCCACAAAACAAAATTGACATATAATAAGTAGCATCTATCATATATTAAGAGTAAAATGCAAGTTACTTGAAAAACAACTATCCTTGAAAATAATAAAAGTAAAGTGGAAAAGGATCAACGATTATGGTCAATATAAAAAATGATAACTTGCTCCAGCATAGAAGAAATGTAAAAGCAACTTGACCAAGTAGAGAATGTTGGTAAAAATTCCTTAGAAGTGGGAATGAATATAAGTATATCATTATAAAACATAACTCACAAAAAAGAACATTATTAACATATATTTCCCCTCTAGCTAGTTGCATACAAAGGATGCAAGGAATTAGAGGAGAGGATAGAATAATCATAATCAAGCATGTGAATATGGTAAAAGATAACATCATGTGATATGCATGTAGACACATAGGCAAGATATAATTGTTAAGGAAATTGTAATAAGGGAAAGGCATGATTACCTCAATTTAGGAAAATGATAAAATATGGATAGCAATAATTGATAGATAAGGATCATGTAAGAACAAGTGAGATGTAAGAGATAAGCATGATAACTATCATAAATATGTAATCATAACATATTAGCTTGATAAGTATCATAAACATGTATGAATGATATATACACATGATATGAATAATAAACATATAGTTATGTGATCATAATATATGGGCTTCATACCCATATAGAAACATGTAAAATTAATAAATATAGAATGTGTAAATAACAAGATATGTAAAAATAGGAAGCATATGAGAAATGAAAGATATCATTAGAACTAACATAATAATCATGCCATGTAAATAACATAAAATATGCCATCATAAGAATGAAACATAGGAATGGTCCATGGATGCCCTCCTTGAAGACTGGAGGTTGATCGTCTAGCCTAATGTTTGTGATATTTTTTGGAGTTGATAGTAAACCCCACAACTCCTTGAAATCACTTGCAACCAAATTTCCTATCATATTTGAAGAGAAAAACTATTGATATGCTCATGCAACCTTGAGAAGAGATGATCCAAAAAAATAATTGATTGTGCAATGAATTAATCTGAGTTGTATTTGAATGAATGATTACAATGAATGAGAATCCTTAAAGAAAGGAATAAGTAAACCCTAGATGAGGATTTAATTAGACTATGACAAGCACGTATTAATCTCATGCAATGAGACAAATTTACCTATATTTAGCCCAATCTAATAATTAAAAAACACTCCTAAGTTTATATTAAGTAATTAAAGTAATAAGGGACATAATAATTAATTAATTATACAGTGATGTCCTAATTACTCCAACTCTCCCCTTAAGATCAACTTAGGGAGAAGCTAAAAAACCTTGATGAAGAATGCAATGATGGATGCGTGGATGGGTCTCGGCTATAAGGCTCGATAAGGAACCCATGTACAAATAAATGAAATCTCTCATAACTAAAGAAAAGGAGAAAACCACATGGGAAAAACTTCTCTCCAAAAGAGAAAATGAAATGACTGCACTAGTGAAAGAAGGATAGAAGGAGGACTCAATGTGACCCCCAAGGACTATTTTTGTAACACAAGTACAATTGTCACACAAGTACAATAGATGTCCCCCTTGATATGAGACATAAAATGATGATATGAATCCCCCCATAAAGAAAGAGCTCTAATGTAAATGATGAACACCTGACGACAAAAAATGACCTATTACTGCAAACAACATTTCTCCCCTTAGGGAGAAATACATCCATAGGTGATTGGAGAATCCAAATCCATATGATGTGTGCCTTTGAAAAATGCTCAAGTGTCCACATGTTAGAAAGAGATGATATCGATCTAGAAACCTATAAAGACTTATGTGGAACAAACTCTAGAAACTATGAAGATGATGGGCCAACATTGATGATGTGGTTGTCAACAAAGAGGAGATGAATTTCCTCAAAGTAGTCCTCCAAGTCTATAATACGAGACTCTACAAAAAAGGATCATGATATGTCTATAAGATAAGAATCCTAAGTAGCTATGTCTAAAAGAAGATGAATGTCCTACTGCATTGAACCAATAGGGGTCAAAGATGTGGTGATTCCAAGATGATTAGGAAAAGAAAGAGATGGAATGTAGTCTTGATCTGAAGAGTGGGTACATGAAGATAAATCTTTGAACCATCAAAACATGCAAGACCTATGATATACTCAAGCTCCTCTAAAGTATCATCATCAAAGGGTAGGAAATCTACATATGCAAGAGGAATGGGACAATTTGTAGCATGATCCTTTAGGTATGGAGAGATATGAGGGTCTCCATGGATCTCCCAAAGTCAAGTCCAAATTTTGTGGGGACAATAAATGTTTGATACAACACAAATAGTGTCAAGATCAACACTATAAAAATCACTCCTACAACATGATCACTAATAATACCCCATGTTGATAAACTCCTTGGTGTGTTTGGTGTAGGTATGAGTCCATAAAGATAAGGAAACAGATCAAGCCACCTGATATGTGTTAGGATGTTGTGTCACCAAGACTCATACATATCCTTTTTTAGGATGACCACAAAAGGATGAACAAAAACCCATGATACTTAGATGAAAAAATTAGAGACTAAAAATCTTAGTGTATGTAAAGCAGATCAAATGATATCATCTCCTGCAAATATTCCCTTTCTTGGTGCCAAGATGTCTAAGTAATTAGCAAAAATATGAAATCACAAAAAAATGAATAAAATGCACCTAGGGTATTTTCTAGAAAGAGTGCATAAATGGATCTAAAGAGCTTTAAAATACCTTTCCAACAACACTAGAATCATGAAAATTGGAGATACATGAAAAAAATTTTGAGATCAGAAGCATAAATGATGACCTAACTTTGACTGAGAATAAAATGAACTAGCATAAAAATCTGATGATGAGACACGCACCACT
The DNA here is from genome assembly GCA_007258455.2 of Sequoia sempervirens. Classification (NCBI taxonomy): domain Eukaryota; kingdom Viridiplantae; phylum Streptophyta; class Pinopsida; order Cupressales; family Cupressaceae; genus Sequoia; species Sequoia sempervirens. The sequence continues at coordinate 2,537 of VDFB02327708.1, read as the reverse complement.
AGAAAGTGCTCAAAATTAGTTTTTTGATGATATATGGTTTTCCCAATTTTGACACCATATACCTAATGATTTTTTGAAAAATAGGGTAAATTTAGCTAGTCGATAGTCAACAAACATAACCCTTCTAATTTAATTTATGAAAAATTGGCTCATTGCATGCAAAAACTAACAAATTCCCATAAAAAAATTTGATGTAGCCAACAAAACACATAAAACATTTTTAATTCCAAAAAGTAGAACACGTGATTTGGTAAAAAAAAAAAAAACTTCACCTGTAGGGAAAAAAACCACACTGTGCTAGTTTGACAACATTTTTTGCAAGATCTTCTCACTATATACAAAATATAATAAATGCATAGATGGTTTCTCATAATTTTGAACAAAACCTAGAAATCATTTTTCTCAAAAATACATCAAGAAAAAATATTGATCAAAATTTATTGGGTCTCGTAGAATTTGGATAGGAATTCACAGATTTGGTTCTTTGATACCATGTTGGAGTTGATAGTTAACCCCACAAATCCTAGAAATCACCTGCAACCAAAACACCTATCACATATGAAGAGAAAAGAGTAAAACGATTGATACGTTCATGTAACCTTGAGAAGGGATGATCCAAAAAAGCAATTGATTGTGCAATGAATTAATTTGAATTGTATTTGAATGACTAATTACAATGAATGAGAATCCTTATAAAAGGAACATGAAAACCCTAGATGAGGATTTGTTTATATCGTGACAAGTGTCTTAATCTCTTGCAATGAGACAAATTGACCTATATTTAGCCAAATTTGATAATAAAAAAGCACTCCTAAGTTTAGCTTAAGTAATTAAAGTAATAAGGGACTTAATAATTAGTTAATGGTTAATTAATTGTCAAGTGATGTCCTAATTGTACTCCAATAGTTTTTTGTTCTCTCTTGGCTTTGTTTCCTTAATTTTGTTGTTTTTCTTGGCCTATGTGCCCTTTAGCTATTTGTTCAAGCCTGCGCGTCCTCTTTCTATTTTTTTTTTTTATTATGTTGTCTTAAACTCTTAGGATTAGGGCCCTTTCCTTACTTTTTTAATCAAAAACATAGAAATAGTCATAAATCATGCAACATGGGCACATAAAAAGTCATATGTGATAACATAAATGGTAAACATGGGCCATATGAAGACATGAATGTTAAATAAGGAATGTATGAAAACACACAATCTAAGCACTAACATTGAACAAGTAACATGGAAAATCTTAGGTGCTACACATGGAATATAAAAAACTGTGGTTACTAAATGAAAAACATAAGAAAGTATGAGAGTTATACAAGGAACATAAGTAATCATTCAAGCCAAACATCTATCATAAAACAAAATATAGAAGGTAAAATGAGAATGGAAGAAATATAACAAATATAACATAAAAAAGGCCATAGTCTAAGAACACATAAGAAAATAAAAAATAATTGCTAATATAAATACATAAATAAATAAATCATAAGAATACTAGAATGTCTCAAATAGAAACATTGGTATCATCCTCATCTAAAAGGTCATCCTCATCCTAAAAAAATAAGAACAAGTTACTCATCTTCCTCAATTATATGGCTCTCCTCTTGATAAGAATTTGTACTTTTAGTAAAAATCTTACCAATAGGTGGAACAATGGAATTTACATCCTTCCATGTCGATTTTTTTTTGTTTCTTTGGAGGTGGCTTCATAGATAAATTTTGTATTTGTTGAACCATAACATTTTTGTTGGTACCATGAAGAAGTAATGCCTTTAGCATGAAATTTAGGTCTTTGAAACACAAATTTTCCTTATTCATTTCTTGCTTCCTCAAGGTGGATAAGTATTTTTTCTTTTATAAGGATCATTAGGTATCAAAACCTTTATGGTTAGATACTATAGGATATGCAACTTGAGCTTCTTTAATTATTTTATCTTCGTAAGTTGTAGAATAAGAGGATGGAATAAGTAACTACTTGAATCTATCTCATATTTTTCCTATGTTTCTCTTCTAAGTGGAATTTGTACAAATAAAGTATATCATGGTTGCACTCATATGGTATCTCCTTAGACATCTTAATTAATTTTGTGTATTGTAAAATGACTTTGATCTAATACTATGATATTATGAGTTTTTCAATTTTGACTAATTTTCCTTCTTGTACAAATTTTACACATTTATGCAAAATTGAAAGGACTACCTTACATTTATCTATCTATTATCTACCAAGTAATGCATTGAATCTATTTGAATATAGAATTACATGACATAATACTAGTAACTTTTTGGGAAAAAACTCTCAAATATAAAATTATGCAACCCAAAGTTCCAATCAAAATTGCATTGGTAATATTCAATAATATTCTAGAGTGTGAATAATCTTGATTCTTTATAAGGTCATTAAATAAAAGATCTAAGTACAATGAAAAGGGTAAAAAATATATAATTTAAAATATCCAACTTATATTTTTGCACTCATTTTGGTGTTCATTCTCCTATTATTTATATAGGTCCATTTCCACTCATTTTTATCCCATGATCATTGA
>VDFB02327707.1:0-27658 GCA_007258455.2 Sequoia sempervirens | reverse complement strand
GTACCCCAATCCAATCTTATTATGTTGACCGGAGATTTTGATAGGTCTATGTTTAACCATCGTTCTTTGTGAACGAGTATCTTTGTTTTCCTGTGTTGTCGTTGTAATCTTCTTTGTCGTCGTCGTCGTTGTCGTCGTCGTTGTTATCGTTGTCGTATCATCTTTATCATTCTTATTGGTTGTGTTTCGCCATGTTCATTCGTACCGTCTTGGTTGTGAATCCTATATGTAAATTTAGTGTTTAATTGCTTGATCATGTATACAAATATTTAATAAGTTTTGATTTATTTAATTGGTAATGTTATTCTTTTGTAAATATTAAATTATCTCTACGAGTTAAATAGGTGAATTGAGTTTTGATTTAAAAGTTAAGCTCTCACTTATACTTGTGTTATGATTAACAAATTGAAAATAAATAAATAAGCTAATTCTTGATTACATGAACGGAAATGATTAATTATATTTTGAACTGTTTGTTTTGCCGGTTATTATTGGTGTTAATCATTAGTTTTGAAATTTCAATGATATGAGTATGCTTATGGAATAATTACGCTGACAACATATATTTTATTGGGAAGTTTGTTAAACAATAAGTTTTCTAACTGCCATAATTATGAAGTCGGCCTGTGATAAATTTTAAAAAAATGGGAACTAGTCGATAGGATTCAGTTGGCAGGGTTAACTATTTGAAAACCGATTCATTAAAAACAAATTGAATGCATGAGGAATGGAAAAGATAGAAAATGAGGGACGCAACTAGCTGGATAAGGACGTTTTTTCGGAAGTAATGATAACTGACGGTGAAAACAACAGAAAAAGAGGATCTCGTTTAAGAAGGAAAAAGGCATGTAGTTGGAGGTGGACAGAGCCTGGCGAGGGGGAGGAAGAATTCTGAAGTCTTACAGAAGAGACAGAAAAAGAAATAAAACGGCAGTTTTGTCTTGGAAAAACTTGGAGGAAAGGGAGTGCAGCATTCTGGAAAGAAGGAAACTGCTTGAATACAAGAAATTCTGATCTGGTAACGGGTTGTAAGTTAACTACCACACAGAAATCCACATTCTAGTGATCTCTTTCAGGTATTGATCTATGAATTTTCCCTGTTAAACTTGTAATCATTAAAAAAAACTACTCTTACTTTCCTACGTATTTCTCACCTTCATACTTGAAATGAAAAACGTTTTCTTGTGCATGCTTAACTGGAGATCATTATACAAAGTATGTTTGTATGGTCATTTAGTTTTATACGTCCATCAACTATACAATAGTCGGCCGAGCTAGGACATGGCTAGTTTTATTTTTGAATTAAACGTATTCTGGCTTTAGCTATTTTAGTTTGGAGACCCTGCCAGAAGTCTCATTTAAGAAAGATACTGTTGTCTACCCTATACAGCGATCTGTGCCAAACAGCTTATTAAGTGGTGAAGAGGTCGACTTGATTTTTAGACTTCTTTTAACCGTCTTGAAATCTTAACTAGTTCTTATACGTTCTCTCTCTCACTCTTTGCGCTATAGGTTTCTTGAAATCAACAGAATTTCTTATCTTCTCAATGTACGGTTCGTCGTTTCTGATATATCAATCTTATGATTGAATTTCAGTATTATGGCTTTGGCAGATCTCCCTACCTTCCTCTAGGAAAAATAAAATAAAATAAAACTTTGTAACCTTACCCATATTTTGTATTGCAGATTTGGCTTAGACTTACTGCCTCTCTCTCGTAACTTTTGTCAATTGTTTGATGTTTGGAGTTATGCCGACCCTATAGCTTTCTACCTTGCGAATTGGTTATTTGATAGTGTTGTTTTTGAAATTCCTTATTCATAATTATTTCATTCAGTCAAGCCACTCTCAGGCCACCGCCCCTATTTATAGAGAGAATTTAAATCATGTCTAATCTCTAGATTAGTTGGCGTCTTAATCCCTTTCTGCAGAATTCGATGGGCTTTACTGTTTGTGTAAAACAAAAGATTATTTAATCGCACTGCTATGAATATTTCCAGTTAGGCCAAATTGTAAACTGTAGATGAACTTCATTAACTCCAACTATTGTGCAAAACATTTGGTTAATTTCCAGCACCTTATGTGCATGTATGATTTGTATGGAGATTATATATATATATATGCTGGCCAAATCCACAAGTCTGCCAGCCTAATTGGCTTTGTTTTGAAAGCTGAAGTTTCTCCTGAGTCACCAGTGTAGCTCTCTCTGTCTTTTCGGACTCTTACATTGCCACAGATCGACTGTGGGATTTATTCATTTGTACCACATGGTTGATGTGCTTCGAATCCTCGATCTAAAGGAAATTTCCTTAACATAAATACTGCTAGGGAAATTCAATGTTGGCATTAAAGCCGGTACCTGGAACATTGAATATTTTCCTTATATAAGAATTCCCTCCATCTTGTTGGCTTGAAACACTCTTGACGGTGGCTACATGAAATGGAATCATGATGCCATATATTGGTACCTGAACAACAACATCATTCTTCGTATCAACCTGAATCATGAGCTCTCTAGAAACTGGGATATCATCCACATTTTGTAGGGTTCCCTTGGAGATGCCTGTTTCTCCTCCGTTTACCTCAGCCTTGGGTTTTTGTTTCACTTCCTCATCTTAATCTTCGTCATTAAATGAGTATGCAACATCAGTGTATTCTTTGGAGCTAATCTTCACTTTAGATCGACGCACCTTTGTACTCTTGTCTTGCATGAACACTGACTAGTTGTGTGACCGAATTTTCTTGTTAATCTGTTCAATTTGGTACTTCCTTGAACCATGTAATTCGCTGATTGAATTATGGACATGCATGGAATGTGTTTAACTCTGTAGTCCTGAGTAGAGTAACAAACATGTGTGGACTATTGTTCTGTCAGTCATTTATGATAGTACCCATTAGTGTTGTTTTGGTTGTCTATTGAAAGAATTTGTTGAAGCATAAATATTTATGAAATTTCTGTTCGTTTGAGAAGAAAGAATACAGATTTAATTAGTTGAATAAATCCAGATTGAGTTAGTTGAATAAAGGCTTTTATTGAACCAATGTATATTCTATTTCTTCCTTATGTTCATTAAAATCTTTGATGGGGAATATATCCATAAACTAAAATTAAAGAGGGTCATGTTTCTCAATGGAATGAATTAATCTTACTTTTGAATTATATTTGAATAGAATATAGCCCATGTTATTATGACTTAAGGGTTGTTAAGCTTAAAGGGATTATAATACTCTTGGAATGGTTGAATAGTTATGAGGGACGAGATTTTCATTCGTTATTGCTATCATGAGATTAACTTTGCTTGTTGTATATCATATCGATGTGGTATTTTAAATGAATCTAAGCATGATGTAATTGTTTCCTTTATGATGCCATGAGATTATTTGATTTGGGTCACGTGGAGTATGAGTTCTTTCACAATTTTGTTCCTAGCACTTGAGAGCTATGTACCTGATTTTGAGTCATGTCCTTAGGAAGAGTAGCTTACGTTAGGGGCCGGAACCCTAAGCGGTTGCCAAGGTAACCTAACCTAAGTTTGGTTAATTCAGTGAAAATCTAACAAATTGTACTAGGGGTTTTGGGTAGTATGAAATTTTAATTCAGATATTAATTTACCTCCCCTGGTATCTTAATGCTCGTTCAGATTAAGATAGGGTTGAGAAGGCCTGGAATGGCATTATCATCTTTCTTGTCATCGTGAAAGAAGGTATGATTCCACTTTTGTCAGTTTAGGGGTCGGGAATCGTTAGAGGCTGCCAGGGTAACTCTGTAGGAGGGTCGGTAGTCTAGGAAGATTCTCTAGGGTAACCTAACCTGACACTGTGATGACACTCTAGCCTGTTACATGACTATGTTATACTGTTGTGAGTCATTTGTTGTGTTTCTTTGTTACTGCAAGTTTAATTGTTTTGCTTTGTCCTCGTAATGTTGTGACAGTGGATGTTATCCTAGTTCATGTTTTGTTCTGCGTTCATGTTCGTATACTTGTGGACCTGTCAGTATCTCCTAGCACGGAGGGAGTGGACCTTTTTGGTTCCACGTGGTTGGGAGGAAACCGTGCTATCACCTTCTTTAGCCTTTTTGCAGGTTGCACAGGGTATGTCGCAGGGTCCTAATTCCATTCTCTTTATGGCGAAGGATTGCGGCGTGATCGTAGACTTGACCTTTTATGTTGAGAGTTTACTACATTTCTTGTATATCCACCTCTTACATGAGGAAACTTTTGTATCTATGTTTATTGTATTGAGATTAGAGAAATCTCATCTTTGTAACTTAACTTGTATATCATTGTGTTGTTATGAGCTTTCAACGAGCATTGGATTATGGTTTGTTTATGTTTTAAATTGTACTTGTGTACTTTGAAAATTGAAGATGTTTATTTATTTAAAATAACGACACCTTTAAGCTTGTCATGATATATGCCTTGAATGTTATAATTTTTTTTTTTGTTCAATTTATCTTATGTTCTTCACGCTATTTAGCAACTAAGGTGGGCATTACAACCTGATATCAATTGTTTGGACTGATGTTCGATGAAAGATGAAGCTTGATAAGGAATATTTTCTCATCAAAATATGCCATGGGCTAGCAATTTGGATTCTTGCTCACAAGTGGTTGACAAATTTTATTTCACATTTTCCAATGTTAGGATCACCACATAAGTTGGAGGATATAGATCAAGATTTATTCCTGAAGCAAGATGTAAATATCTGCCCCTAGTGTCTAGCAATGTACAAAATGCCATGTGTGGATGCTCGGATAGGTGTATGGATTGAGGGATATGGATTATCTTGTGATAAGATAAGGTGTTCAGATAAAGAATGCTCATTTGGATAATGCTTCATGGCTTAGATAATGTTGGATAGGATAGGATCAATGAAAATGACCCATGTCAAGATGCTTAGCATAAGCAAGCTAAAGTGTGCACCAAACTTTTACCAAGATCAAGATAATTTGGACTATGGATGCAAAATGGATAAAGATGGATTGATAAATGGTTCATGGATGAATGGATTTATTATGGATGAGATGGATGGAATGTTGGATTTATTATGGATGGATAAGATGCCCACCAAGTGGTGCACGTAGATGCTTGATTCTACACATGACCTCGCTCTTCCAAGCCACATGGTTTTTCCCAAAGCCACGCCCATACCGTTTTCACTAGAGGATGATTTTTTTCTTTTCTATTTTCAATCCTTTTTCAATTTTTTTTGGATTTTCATATTTTTTATTTTATTTTATTTTATTTTATTTTTTGGTTTTTTCTAAAAGATTCATGTTGACCCACCTAATGGGATCAATTTAGATGCTTCAGTCATAATGTGACATCAGTATCCTTCCTGAAGAAGTTGCTTTGCTAAGATATGTGCACTTGAATGCAACTTTTGGGATTCTTGATCTGCTTTATTGATATCAGGGTTAACTCTGTCTCTGTGCCCACATTGTGATAGAGTTCCTTCTAAATCCTTATGATGAAAGGTCATTTCCAATACATGGTCAATGTGAGAATTGGATATCATGCATGGAGGCATGGATGGAGTGTGTTTAGGGATAAGAGATGGATTGGTTGATAGTTTGGAATCTTTGGCTCTCCAAACTTGGGAAGACGACCAATGATGGGTGGATACAAAAGTGTGCATGGAATTAGGACCAACAGCTTGATACACTTTGTATGTTGCTTGAAAAGCCTACTTTTTCCTTTGTGGACATCTTTGATGGATAATTTTCCCCTTTTTATTTTTCTCCATAATTTCTTTGACTGATGGAGTTTGATAGGGATGATCTTTCTTTTTATTATTTGGTATCCATTTGTATTTAATTTTTCCATCATGCTTTGCTTCTTTTTCTTTGATAACGTTCTTTGTACTTTGATTCAATTCTTTATTTTGATGTTGGTCCCAATTCGTGGATGGGGTGATGGGTGGATGAAGATTCATGACATGGCTGGTTGTATTATTGACACTAGTTTCATCATAAGGACTCTTTGTGCTCCCTATGTTGACATTTTCATGAGACGAAGTTGCCCCCAGTATTGTAGAAGTAGTACCTTTGTTCTTTGATTCTTGTTTTGAGATGTATTGTTCGATAAGAATTCTCTAATAGATAGCCACTGTAGATGGCATTAGTTTAATTTGTTGCTCTGCTAACTCTGGAATATCCTTTTCTATTTGACATGTTTCCTTGAGTGGATAATGTTGGATATCTTCATGCTTGATGTCCCCAGTCTGAATTTGGGATGTATCTGATCCTATTGTTGATAATTCAGTTTGACTATGGGAATCAATAACCTGCTCTTTTTGTGTAATAATGTCAGAAGTAAAAGAATCTTGTTATGAAGGAAGATCATCTACATGTCCATCCAAAGAAAGCATCTCATGGGTAGATGGAGGATTATGTGCTACATGGATATGATCATCTTGCATAGATAAGAGAGTGTCCATTAGATTATTGTAGTATCTTGAAGATACAAATTCTTTATCTTGAATGATTTTGAAGTTGCTTTTGACATTCTTTGGATCAAGTTGTTGACATGGTTTAGTATCAAATGATGGATTTCTTACAAAGGGTTCTTGGATGTCGTCATTAGACATGGTAAGTGGTTCAATATCCTCAAGTGTCGAGTTTAGGGTTCCTTCAATATCTGTAACCATGAGGTCAAAGGGGGTCAACATGTCTTGGAAAGGACCATTGCTAGACGTTGGTGAAAGATTTTGATCATGCTTTGGAATGAATTTTTTGAGATATGTCCTCTAACTCATAAGGTGATGTAGAGGCATTTTCAATATGATAATTGGTTGATGGATCATGTGTTATGTTAATAGAATGAAATAATTCTAACACTCCTTGAAATAGATCACTAAAAAGTGGTGCTTGATGTATGGTGATTTGATCATCAAATGGGGTGGAAACATCTTCAATGTGCTTAATTATGGAGATATTTTGAACATTTCTTTCAACAATTGTGCTAGAGAGATTGCCAATGTCTTCAACCATAGGGTCAAGTGATATTGATATTTCTTGAATTGGATCATTGTTGGGTATTGTTGGTGGATTTTGATCATGATGGAGAAGTGACTCTTGACCTATGTTGATTTGATATTAGGACAAGATAGAAACATCTTCAATGTGCTCTTTGATGGATAGATCTTGATCATTGCTTTCAACAATTATGGTGGGGAGATTGTCAATGTCTTCAGCCATAGAGTCAAGTGATGTTGAAATTTCTTGAATTAGATCATTGTTGGGTATTCTTGGTGGATTTTGATCATCATTGAGAAGTGACTCTTGAAATATGTTGATTTGATCCTTGGATGAAGTAGACATAGCTTCAAGGTGCTCAGTGATGGATTGATCTTGATCCTTGTTCTCAACAGTTGTCATTTTTGTGTTTATGCTTGTGTTTGTTGGGTAGCTTGAGAGGCTTATTGAGCTTGTCTTTATTTTTTCTTGGATAGATATTGTTGAATGGCCTTTTGGTAGGCCTGGTGAGCTTTTAGCACAATTTTATATTGTCTTGCTGCATTTTGTTTTGGTGGTAGTGGTGGTGTGTTGGATGTAGTGCCAAGTTGTTGAGATACACTTGGATCAATCATGGTAGTGAGGGGTTGAGATATGATGGGTATGATAGGGGTGGATGGAGTGATCAAGGTGATAGGAATGCTCAGAATGACCAAGGCGATAGGTACTTGGGAGACCATGTTTTGATTTTTTAGGATTGATGTTGTCATTTGATTAGGTACCATCTATTGGTGCAATGTTGATGGTATATTCAAAGGATTTTATGTGATGGCTTGATTGGTGTTAGGCAGATTGATTTGGATGGAGTGATTGGTGCTAGGTAAAGGGGGAAGCCCTAAACCAAGGAATGATGTTGATATGGGTAATGGTGGTGGAGATGTCTCTTGGCGTAGAGACTCAACTATTTTGGTAAGTATAGCAATTTGATCCTGATTTTGATCTTGACTCCCTTGATATAGTTGATTTGGTTTTTTTTCAAGCAAATTTGGGATGCATACTTGTGCTTTTTGAATGGGATCATGGAAAAACTGATTTTGGACAATTTTCTAACTTGGGATAATGTTCAGATTTGGCATCATAGGTTGAAATTGATCATTTTCTTGATTCAAGTAACTTTGATTTTTCATGGTGTCACCTTTCCTTGGAGTCGTTAATATCTTGTTTGGAATCTGAACAACATTTGTATGATTTGCAAACATATTTATCCCAAATTTTTTTGGATTCATGTTTGGAAAACTTGTACTTGGTAAATTTTCATTTGGCATGTAGGGATTTGGTGGGATGACATTGTTTGTTTGAAGACTCATGCATTTATTATTTGGTTGATAGACTTGTAGGTTTGGATTTAGATCTACCATCGGGAAAGGAATTCCAATCTTTGATTTGGGCATACTCACACTTGTTGTGGCATTAACATTTGTAAAAGGTAATGATCCCATGTATGGATTGTATAAGTGTGAGTTTGATAATCAATCGGCATTGTAAGGCTTTGAAATTTCAATTGATTTGGACTACTCATGATGTATGGATCAAGTTTGTATTCCATGCTCTTCTTGTGTTTTAACCTTTTTGCAAAAGTGACCTCTAAGGTTCTTAGGACCAATGACGACATGAAGGATGAAAAGGGGAAATGATACGAGTGTTGCATGTTTAGGGACTTTGTATCAATTGTCGAATTAGGGCTTGATTTTGATTGTTTGATTGGATAATGATCTTGTAAACCCTAAGATGTTGGATGTGATTTTTGGATGAAATTGTTCAAAGGATTGCTCATTCAATTAAATGTATGAGAAAGGATGCATTCCCATACAACTAACTAAACAAGGTGATTTTGCTTTTGATGATTTAGCCAAGTCTAGAATGATGTTTCCAAAGCTCTAAATTTGTTTGGTGGGATGGATTTTGATAAATATTTGGGATGGGTGAAATGTTTGATTTGATCCTAAATTAACCTAGGAAGAACTTGTTTACTAGACCAAGATAGTGAAGAACATGCCTTTCTCTAAGAGTAATTCAAAATCAAAAGATCAATGTTTGCATGAAAACTATACGACCAAAAGATGCCAAGAACATATGTGGGGTCCAATTGATTTAATATTTGCTTAATAGATTATTTTTACCAAAAACACACTCTTGGTTAGATTCTGAATCTAGATGTCTAATGTCTCAACTTTCCCCTTATCCTGCAAAGTGTATACTGAGAAACTAAGGAAATTTGAGGCAAGAGTTACCTATTGTTGACCTTAGTAGGAGAAAATTGAGATGAAATCCAAATGCTTAGAAGCCTCTAAGGATACAAATCATAAGGGAAAGCAATAACATGTGAATTTGTTCAAGGATATTTGCTTCCCCTAAAGGGTTTGAATGTTGGTTTTCCAATGTTTTGAATAAAAGCACTGTGTTTTCAAACCATAATCAATATGGCGTCTTAGCTCAATTGGTACATTTTTCTTGGTGGGCCTGCCTTATGCCCTTCATAGTAGAAGATATGATTTTACATGCAACCAAGGAGAAAATATAAAGGTATGTTAAGAATGAAGTCTTAACCTCTATATTTCAACCAAGATCGGACATGGCAAGTAACTTCTTGGAATCTAAGTTCCAATGCACCACTTTGATAAAACCGGTGAATTAGTTAATAGGCCACTACAAACAAGGGTTTTATTTCAGACTTTCCATTCGTGGAGATTGACCCATATGGTGAGAGTCCCCTTTCAGATCCATCTCATTGGAATCAACTGCGTGATATTGGAATTTACTCCAATGCCCACATTTATATCCGGGTTGGAAATACTCTTGGCTTTAGAGTGTTACCGGTTGAGTTGTTCCCTTGAGTGAGTAATTTTTCCCCAAGGTAGGCCCTCTAAGATAAACAAAAGTGAGAAAAGAAAAAATATGTAACTTAATCAATCTTTGACGACACAAAGAAAGAGAATATATGCGATGATGCTCCACTCACACTCGCACAAGATTTGTTAAATTTTAAACCTAAACTAAAGTGTCGAGGAAATCTTTTATGCAACTTAATGTGACCAAAATACTTTTGATTCTCAAGATTTTTGTGAAGCGCGAGAGAAGTGAATATGCCTTTTTAGATGAGATTACTTTGTATAAGAGATTACAAAACACAAAAAACACATGTTCATTTTAAGCCTCAAAGCAATGATGAATTCATTTTAAGCATAAAAAAATGAAGTGTGAAGTTGCTTGTTCATTTGTTTAGCCCAAATTGAAATTCTAATAAGTTTCTAAGTCCAATTTTAGCCCAAATTTTGAAAAAATCAAATCAGTAATTGATTTTAAACCCAAATTGAAGTGAGTTGTCCTAAAACATAAAATGAGAGCAAGAAATGGATGTTTCAAGTTATTACAATAAGCATTAAAAAATTATTTTCTCAAGTTTAAGTTCAATTCTTCAACTTTAATGTGTTTGATATTTTGATTCTTAAGTGAGAGAGACCACCATTGTTTCCTTACGTGAACTATAAACAAAAATCCATATGTTAGAGCTATATACCATTTAGATTTCAAAACCACTAAAGAAAGAATGATAACCAAATGAATGACAAGAAAACCTCTTTTTGTTTAACTCTATGAAAGAGTGCGACTTTACACGTTCACTTTCATTAGCCTTAAGCATAGTATACTAAGCCTAGTTGGATAATCAAGTTGCAATTATGATCAAATCTAATGCCAAAGTACTTGTATTAGTTATTCAATGCATGCAATAAAATTCAAATAAATAGCCTTAGAAGTCAACTTTGAGATTTTAATGCTCAAAAAGGAATAATGGAATTTATTGCCACTTCAAAGATGACCTACACACCAAACAATAAATCAGATCACAAAGCACACAGTTGATGTCAAAAGATTATGTGTAATGATCAGTATAAAAAAAAAAGAACACCTTGAATCAGACCTTTGCAGGTCACATTAAATACCACATTCATATTAATCTTAATGCTTTATCTGATCTTCGATTTGGGTACATTAATCTTTAATGGATCTCTTGCACTTTTGAAATGGTTAGAAATTCCTCATGTCTTTACCTAGGCAACCCATTCATTAATGATAAAAAATAGGAGTATTAATGACAAAAATAGTGATCACAAGTTGCAGTATAAATATATGTTAAAAGAAGAACCTTGAGAATGGTGTACACCTATAGATGCATGTAGCAATACAAATAGTCTAAAAAAATCCATATGAAAAAGAATATTCAAATTGATATCTACTTGCAGCATTAGAAATTTATTGTGCTCGACCTACTATAGGAGACATCCACTCTATCAAATATAGAAAGATAGCCACTCAATGGAATTTAATAAGGCACACAGTTCCTTTACAAACCCATGCTTCCTCCTATCACGTAGACACCAGACACTTTTAATGAAGACAAAAAGGCATTGCATCATTTAGTGGAGGTATTTATCATGGGAGATTTTCTTATCATAAGTACTACAGACTATGTGTGTTCCAAAGATGGCAAACTTTATGGATGAGATAAGCTGATCCTCTGGATAGTGAAGACTAAGCTCTAGTTTATTTGAACTCAATCCATCCTTCATGCTCATTTCCAATTAATCAACTGGTGGAGGAAATGATTTTGATACTCATGCACAAAGAGACTCTACTAACTTGGTAAGAAATGTTATTTTAGAATTTCCTTCAATAACACCAATACATTTCTAGTGGACTAAATCCATGAACTAGGAACATGATATCTACAATTTAAGATTTTTTTCAGAATAAGCAGTAAAATGCTTGTCTATTCTAAAATTATAAAGAGCAGGCATCCATATTCAAATAAATCTATCAGAGAGAAGACATCTTGAGTCACATCATAAACAATATAGCCTTTATAAGTCACAAAAAATGTTGAAGAAAAAACATACAAGCCCCGCAAGTCTTTTAAGATATATAGAGCGTAGATCAAAACCTATAATCTTAACTCCATGACTCAGCCAGAGATTGCACAAAACAAGTCCAACAAAAAGCATAACACAAGATGTAAGAAACTAAAGCATGTTGTAATAACGATCAAGGAACAAATTATAATGACTGTAGCACTATGGCAGGCATGTACACAAAATATGGTAGCATAGAGAAGGTATGCAAACATTTTGACAGAATGCCTTAATCAAATGTTATCTCATGTAACATAGTAGTTGTAGGATATGCACAAAGTGGATTCATTGAAAATGCTTTAGTAATTTTTAGGAAAATGCAACTGTCAAGTGTAAAGTTGAAGAACCCAACCTTTTCCACAGCCTACCTTCCTATGCGTTAAAAAAAATTGGAGCTTTGACAACATATATAATGAATTCATATAATGCAAATGCAAAGAATGCTAATGAAATTCATGGAATCGAGGAAAGTCACTTTCACGATATAATTGTTGAAGGCAAGAGATAGGCATGGAGAGGGTCACACTCCTGGAAAGAAATATGATTAGATAAAGAATCCCTACATTGATTGGAATTTTGATACATGATGAGAAACTTGATTTAGCAAAGGGAAATACCAACGAAATACAAAAAACTTTCAAACCAATGCAACTAGTAGGTGTAAAACTGAATTGTGCATTCTCTAATCTAGAATGCAATGATTGTAGGGTGTGCGCCAAGAAAAGGTTTGTTGAGAAGGCGAATGACAAACCAGATTGAGAAATATTTTCTTTTAAAAGAATGCTTTCAAGTTAATGTGCATTTACCTATAGCTAGATAGCACGTGCTTACTAAAGAAAGTAGACTATCATAGCTCACTCCAAATGAAGTGTGACAGATGAAATCAAGAGGAAGCTGCTAATAATGATTTGGTTCAGATATGAGAATTTAAATTGCAAATATATCTAATTATGATTCAACTCTGTTTATGATTTTCAACCTTGTGAGAGACAAATGAAAGACCACAAACAAAGAAATAAGTAGACTCTTTGTATTTGAAAGTAGACAAAAAGACACAACTCTAACATGAAAATAAATTTATCAATTCAAAAGCTTGTTTAGTCAATCTTCTAAGAGAGCACATTAGTCTAAGAAAGCATGTCCTCTGCATGTTATGAAAAGAAAAACTAGAAATGAATAAGAGAAAACTAGCTTATTTAGCATCTAAGTTTCTTCGTAGCATGACTTTTTTGTAGCATACACCTGAAATTACCACCCTCCTAGTGCCATTATGTGGATGGTGAAAATATGCAAATGGCTAAAACTAACACACACATTAGCATGATTAGCACTTTAAAACATAGAAAATTATCAAGCATTGATATGAGATATTGAATCATGCTAAATAAACAAAGTGATAAAATACCAAAAAGACTAAGCATGCTCAAACCTATCCCATAGTGGATTGGTGCTTCTATGGAAATAAGCCCTTTCCCAATCCTTTGCTAAGCTAAATGATAAAACTACCTTGAAGATGATATGGATTAAAATGATAATGATGCATTTGTGCATGAGATTGTGGAGAGCTAAACCAATGGAGTTGATCCTTATTTATAGAATAGAATCATATAAGAATGCCAAACATGGAGGATGTGGGACTAAAAACAAGCCAATGAAAAGAGACCACTTGTCAACTTGTGATAGGATGAGGAATGAGCACATTTTGGTCAATGTGCCAAAGAGAGGGGGATTTCAAATTTTAATTTGAGATTAAATGCCAAGTTTGACATTTTCAAAGGGACATGTAAGAGCCATGTAAGAGCTCATAAATTCTTTGTTGGATGTACATGTCCACTTGTTTTTGAATTCAAACTTGAGGGAATATTCCTCAAATATGCCATGTTGATGGAAAATCTTGAATCTATAAATGAATTAAAATGATTTATTGGTGCAAGTGGGAAAAGCTAGAGGATGTGATGGGTGGTTAGATTAGTTTAATTAGGATTAGATTATCTTAGATGATGTTTAGGTGATTTTGACCCTTTTGACTTAAATATTTTGATTTATTTAAATAAAAAAGGGATGGAATATGCATTTAGATTTTAATTAAATAAAGTTGGGTTTATTTAATTAAAAGGTTGATGTTTGATTTATTTTATTTAAATGAACAACCATAGGAATGAATTTAATAAGTTTGATTTACTTGATGAATGGATGAAGATGAACTTGGTTTACTTGATGAACAGACCTAATTAAATACATGATGCTAATTTTACATGTCTACAGAATCATTCTCCACCCATGGAAAATGAGTCCACTTTTGAATTTCAAAAAATCCAAATGTGGAAACTAAAGTCCTCGATCTACTCTTCAGCTCCTGACATGTGTCCACCTCCAAAAGTTTGATTTATGAACTTGAAAGTGAATTTTTGTTGATATTTTTCCTTTTCTAATGAAGAGATGACTTGAAAAACTTTGAAATGTAGTCTTTAATGATTTTTATGCCTCCAAGATGTCTAAATCTGCACACACAAGACAGGAGAGAGAAATGGTGAATGTTAGGACATAGGGGTTTTCCTTGGTCAAACCCTTTTTAGGTAATTAAACCAAAATAGAGAAAGAATATAATGAAACATGCAGTAATGGAGTTGGTTACCTTGCCATGATGTTTTATCTTGAATTTCTACAACAAAACATGAAGATCTTCCTATGAGTGTCTGAAAATTGCTATCTTAATGACTTGAAATGATGAAACCCTAACTTGCTTGACTTGAGATGGAAGAATGATGGATGAATAATAAAGAAAGGTTAAGAGAGTGATGTAAATTAGGGTTTAAATACTTATATTTATAGTAAATCCACCTTATTTTCCTATAAATTGGATCCCTAAGGCTAACATGCGAAATAATAAACTTAAATTTCAATTTTTCACGCTCACAGGTCAAAATTGGCCCAAATGGGACTCATTCACCAACTTGGGTGAATCAGTCCAACCTGCTAGGCACTCATTCACTAGAGGTGGTGAATTAGTCCCAGTGGGGCCATTTTTCTAGCTAAGATGTTAGGAAGTTAAGAAATAAGGTTTATATGGTGACTTTGTCAAGTATTTCATCAAATTATGCCTCGGGATGGACAATATGGGGTAATATGGGTCTAAATTAGTGATCATGTAAAGGTCAATTAGGGCTTGGGCCATAGAATTCAATGTGAAAGTGTGATTAAATACACTTTACAACACTAAAATGAGGTTCACATAACCTAGAAAGGCACAATATCCAATGTGAATTTGCAAGACACATTACAACACTAGTTTAACATTAAGTTTATTTTACAGGCCTTCTAGATTGATGTGATAATGCAATTAAATACATTTTATAATGTTGAATTAAGGTAAAATGGGTTCATTAAGTCTAGAAAAGCATGAAAGTCCTTCACAACACTTTAAAACACCTTTACAAGACATCGATAAATGCATTTTATTTAGTTTGCAAGGGTCCAAGACCTAGTGTGTATGCATAAAATGCCTCACAAGACTAAATCAAGGCCTCATTAAGTCCAATTTATCATAAATTATTCCTATATGTCAAGCAAGTTTCCTTTTTTCTATGGTATATTTAGCCCCCACTTTGGTGAGAGGAGAAAATTGCTTCAAACTCACACTAAAGTAGAGATTCAATAGAGATTTGAGTGTATAGATGTAGATGACAAAGAATGACAAAGATCATAGGAGGCTTCACAACCCTTAGGATCCAAGATTCCAAGTCAAACCATCAAGATACATAATCATGCAATGGCAAGAACTAGGAAGAAGAGAAAGATGAAAATGAAAAAGGCAGTTCAAGCTTCGATCGTTTGTCTAGCTAGTTGTGGATTAGATCTAGGCTGCTTTTTTTTAGAAATAAAATGCATGCATACTCACTCTAGGGTGATAAAACTCTTAGATATCCATCGATTGAGAAATCCCAGAAGTATACTCACTTTGGGGCCACGAAACTTCTGGTTGTTTGCAAGGTGAGAAAGCCCAAAAGGTGAGAGACATATGACCAATATGTGCTCACAAACACATAGGTGGCTATGGGGAAAGTTGTGCCTCAGAATGGGCTTCCCACTCAACCATATCAAAGTTATACCTCCTGATGACTTTAACAAGGCACCACAAAGGAAAATGATATTTGAGCTCTATGAAGTAAGCAAAACTTCGTATGCTTGAAAATCATAGACATTGTAAATGCAAGGTAATGTAAGGAATGTTCAAATGGATTTTTACTAATTCATGTAAGATCTCATCTTAGGGAAAATTGTGCTTAACTTCTCGAAGAAAGTATGTATCAAAATAAGTATCACTCTCTTGGAGGGAATTAAACCCAATGAATCTACCAAGAATAGGACACATCACCAGAAGAAATAAATTGCACAATGAAATGTGAGTGGTTATGTTGGCCCACACTTTAAAGTGGTTGTGAACACTATTACTGTGATAAATTGCTTTAAAGTAGAAGAGGACATGAGAGCTTATTTGGAAAGCCCTATTCCAAGTCATATGTTTCTACTAAGCTACGTCATGAAAAAGGGAAGTATGTCATATGTGATCCAACTTAAGGCATGTCATCCACATCCCAAGCTTTCTCTTATGTATTCATGAAAGGTTAATGACTAGCCAAAAGAGGCAACAACAAGTGACATACAAGAACAAGGCTATAGAACCCCTTGCCCCCACTTAGTACAAGACAAGGGTGAGTTGAAAGGATGCATGCTAGAGTGAAAATCAGTATCAATTAGAGGAAGTAGGTTCCCCCACAAAGGGAAGCATACCAAACTCTTGAAAATTTTGGATTTTATGAGTGAAAGCCTTGCATTCATTAGTTGAATGACCATGAAATCTATGATAGGCATAGAATGAAGTCTTGGAATAAAATTTCTTATGAGTTTTGGGAGGGAGGGTGATCAAGTGATCTTGGAGGAGTCTCAACAAGATACCCTTTTGATCAATGGTAGAAGGTGGTCTTGTAGTTGATGAAAAAGATACATCTTTCTTAGTATTAGATGTCATACTTACACAAGTTTCGCTAGATTGTGAGATTATGTTCTCACTCTTCTAGGAGGAGAGAAAATCTATTGAATGCAAATGATGAAGATTTTGTGAGATGACACTAACATTAAGTGAAGGTGCATTTGTTTGTGTCACATTGTGTAAAGGATGACGTTCAAGACCACTAGTGTCGAGGAGTTCAGAATGTATGATTGTTAAGGATGATTTAGGAGTGTGTTGTGTGAGATTGTTGATGTTAAGTGGAGGCTTGGCGATCTCTATCAAAGGGAAATAACCTAGACCATGAGTTGTTTGTTATATGATAGGGTCTATAGGGTTGTGGATTCCTTGTTCGTTAGCACCACATCCTTTTCGACTATAGCCAAGTTGTTTCATAAGCTCACACCCTTTTCCATAAAGCTTTTTCATTTCCTTTTAATTGGTTGGTGGTTGTTAATAAGCGTTATCAAAGGTGGCTATGTAGTGTATTTTGTTGTCTAAAGTGGTTGAGGTGGATGCTTTCAAAGGGTTGTTTATTTATTTTTCTTTCCCTATTTGAATCTTTATGTATGATCTTGTACTCACCCATGAAGTAATGTTCAAAATTCAAGGAACCCCAATCATCATATAATAGATTCATGTGTTGTTTAAGTTGTTGTCCGTTGTCATTTTGGTGTACATGTTCCACTCATGTAGTTGATGCTGATGTTTGAGATTTGCTAACTAGCCTACCAAGAATCTAATGAATGAAGGAAAGAAAAACTAGAAATATGAGGGGGAATAAACTCTATTCCTCTAAAAAATGCAAAGCTATATTCAGCTTGAGAAGTTAGAATTACAAATGAAATTCCTTGGTTATATAGGCCAAGGGAAGAGATGGATGCAACCAAATAATGAGAAGTGTTGGCATCTTACGAAGTGTGACAACTTATGTCATTCAAGGTTCAACCACCTTATCCCTATGTAAAGTTAAGCTAGTGTGAAGAGGACTTTAGTGGGGAACTAGCTAAGAATGAACTAGTTAGATAAAGTACCCCTTTCACACTAACACCCCCCTTAAGTGCAACTTAGGGAGAAGTATACAATGCAAAGATGAAAATATGGGTCCCGGCTACTAGGCCTGATGAGTTACCCATGTACATAATAACCTCTCAATGAGAAAGAAGGTGAAAACCCAGTGGGAAAAAACTCCTAGCCATGAGAGGGTGAATGAAGAAGGTCTAAGTGACCCCCCCAAAATTGATGTTCTGTACCCCCAAAAGAGATTGAAGATGAACATACTTGCTCTTAGTGAAGGGTTTGGTGAATATATCTACAACTTGATTTGTTTTAGGATAGTAGTGCAAATCAATGACCTACTCTTGAATCAGCTCCCAAAGAAAATGCATATGGATCTTGATGTGTTTGGTTCATTGATGATGGACTAGGTTCTTTGAGATCTAGATGGTACTCTAGTTGTCACAATAGATGATTGATGGATTTTGATAGGTGATACCAAGTTCAGCGAGAATATTTTGAAGCCAAATATCCTCATTGGTGACATTGATAGCCCCATGATACTTAGCCTCAATTGAATAAAGAGCAATGGCATGTTGCTTCTTGCTCTTCCAACAAATGGGACCAAAACCATAGTGAAAACTATAGCCAGATGTGGACTTGCGAACATCAATATCACCAACCCAATCAGAATCTATGTATCTTAGTAAGTATGAACTTGTGCCTACTACATAGTAAATCCCATACCAATGAGTGCCCTACATGTAGTGCAAGATGTGTTTGGAAGCTTTCCAATGAAGCTCATGTGGTTCCATCATGAAGCGCGAAACAATGCCAACTTCAATGGAAATGTCGAGGAAAGTATGAGTCAAGTAGATGAGGCTACCAAAAATTTTATGATATAAAGTAGCATCAATTAAAGGTGTGGAACATTTGGCCTCAAGCTTAACTCTAGACAAAAAGGGAGATGGTACAGGATTACGATCAGCCATATGAAAATGTGACAAAAGATCAAGAGCATACTTGGGTTGTGCAAGTGAGATCCCAGAAGAGGATTGAGTGATCTCAATCTTGAGAAAGTAGTGCAAGAGACCCAAGTTAGTCATGGAAAATTTTTCATGCAAAGAATTCTTCATAGTTGTGATGATGGATGAAGTTCTCCCAATCAAAATCAAGTCATCAACATAGAGAGCCAAGAAGAGAAGTGCATCCTCCTACCACAAGATGTGAGTGGCATCTAGAGAACCCAATGGAGAGAAGGAAGGAGTCCATTTTGGCATACCAAGATCGTGGAGCCTGTTTGAGGCCATAGAGAGACTTCCTTAGTTTACAAACCAATGAAGAATCTTGAATGAATCCTTGTGGCTGCTCCATGTAAATTTATTCACGTAGATCTCTATGAAGAAATGCATTATTCACATTCATTTGATGTACAACCCAACCATGAGCTACAAAAATAGCAAGTAGAAAATGAATGGAACTCATTTTGGCAACAGGGGCAAAGGTCTTAGTGTAGTTAATACCTGGTACTTGAGAGAAACCTTTGGCCACAAGTCATGCTTTATACTTGTCAACTGAGCCATCCACTAAAAATTTTGTTTGATAGATCCACTTACATCGAACTAGTTTTCTTCCCTTGGGAAGTGGAACAATATCCCATGTTTTATTTTGCATTAAAGAGTTGTACTCTTCCTCCATTGCAGAATCCCACTTAGCAATACTAGAGGCTTCACAAAATGATTGTGGATCTGAAGCTGTGGTGATGTAGGAATGTGGAAACGAGTCCTCTATGAACTTGAAGGATCCCCAACAAGAGTGCTTGCAGACTCAAGTATTTGGTAAGCCCAATGAGGCATTGTAGGGGATGGAGGAGGAGATTTTGAACTCCCTAAAGAGGAAAAGGAAATCTCATGATCAACTTGATGACTAGAGGAAGCTTGACGAAAATCCTCAATGTTAGAATCCTCTAAATCCACTATGGAGGGAGGAAGAGTAGAGGATGATCTAGAAGAGCTTTCCTCAAAATGCATACTACGCTCAATGAAGAGCTCATGCGTGGCATGATCCACTAGCTGATATCCTTTGGCACAAATAGGGTAACCAACAAAGATGCAATGCTGACTTTGAGGTTCCAAGGCCTTGCGCTTCTCTGAAGGAATATGTGCCCATGCTGGGGAGCCAAAACCTCTAAAGTGCTCCACAACAGGTTTCCTACCACACCAAGTTTCAAAGGGAGTGATTCCCTTTAATGCCTTATGTGGAACTCTATTCTGGATGTACTTGCAACATAGTTGATAGCTTCTACCCAATATGTATGTGCAAGGGAGAGAGTGTGGATCATGCAGCCAATCATCTCTTTCAAGGATCTATTTTTCCTCTCAAATACACCATTTTGTTGTGGTGTGTAGGAAATAGTATGTTGAAGATCAATCCCTTCAAGAGTACAAAATTGCTCAAACTCATGGGTCACATATTCTTGACCATTATTAGTCTGGAGAATTTTGACACACTTTCTAGATTGCTTCTTAGCATGAGCCTTAAACTCTTGAAATATATCAAAGAATTCTCCTTTGTATCAAAGAAAGTAGACCCGTGTGTATCTGGAATAGTCATTAATGAAGGTGAGCAAATAACGAGTCTTACTAAAAGATAATGATGGAAAAGGATTTGCCAAGTCACTATGAACCAATTCAAGGACTTTTGAAGCTCTCCAAGCCTTCCCTTTGTCAAAATTCTCCTTGGGATGTTTTCCCAAGGAACAACCTGAACATACACCATCTAAAAAATTTATTTGAGGAAGACCCATGACCACATTCTATTCACTGAGTTGCTGAAGATAGTGGTAGTTGAGATGGCCAAACCGCTCATGCCATAGTTTTCTCACAAAATTTGAATGCGTGAGAAATGCAGTAGAATGTGAATCAGGTATAAAATGAGAGAATGCATACAAGCAAGACTCATGATTGGCCTTATGAATTGCAAGGAGTGCATTATCTTCAAGATTCCTGATGTTGATAGAATATGGAGTGAATTCAACTTTTCTACCATTTTGAGTGATTTGGTAGATGGAGAGAAAGTTGGTTGACAAATCAAGAATATAGATGACATCCTTAAATGTACTATTGCTAGTATCAATTGAACCCTTCCTAATGACTTCCACTGGGAATCATCCCCAATGACAATGTGGCCCATAGAACAAGGCTCCAACAAAAAAAAAATCTTTACTAGAACCCATGTGATCCAATGCACTTGAGTCAAGAATCCACTCTTTTGAAGAATCAGTAATAGCAACAAGTGCATGTGCTTTCCCTTTACCTAATTTGGAAGGAGTAGAGGATTGTTGAGCAACAAAAGAAGTTAGATTAATGTTGTTCCTTTTAAGAAGATGCTTTAACTCATCAATCTGCTTCTTATGACAAGAATGTTCCTCATGACCAGGTTTCTTGCAGTAACTACAAGTTGCCCTTTCCTTCTTTTGAAAATTCCCCTTTGAAGAGGATTTGGAGTAAACTTTTGTTGTTGAAGATGATTGTGCTCGATCTTTTTGTGACTTCTTCTTGAACTGCTTTTGTTTGTTGTTAGGTTTTCTTGATGCTTTTTGATCCTTTGGTTGACTAGCCATCAAAGCTTGTGAATGTGAAGGCTTGAGAAGACCCATTGAAAGAAGCTTACATTGCTCTTGCATCAACATTTCATAAAATGAAGCCAAAAAAGATGTAGTGAATGTAGATCCCATTGTCAACCTATGAGTATGAAAGCTAGAAACAAACGCTGCAAATTCAAGTCCAAGTTTTTTCAGAGTGTTATAGACATGTTGAATGTCTTTTTTCTCTAAGCCACATGATTTACATTGTACTCTAAGGTCATTGACCTTTGTTACATAATCCTGGATGTTATCAAAAGACTTATGATCAAGACCCATTAGTTCATTCTCAATTTGATAACCATGAACTTCATCAGTTGTACCATAAAGAGTTTTTAATTTTTCCCATGTATCATGTGAATCTTTACATGTTTTAATCTAAAACATGATATCAAGAGAAATAAAACTCCTTAGACAACTAAGAGCTTTTGTATGTTCAAACATCCATAGTATTTTTTCCTTATCATTTATGGGTTCAGTTACCTTCTTCTCAACATAAGGTGTATATCCTACTTGCATTAAGGCATTCCATGCATTTTGATGCCATGTGTTGTAGCTGTAGGGCGTGAGCAATGAAAACTTAAATGTACCCATAGTGAAGGAAAAAAATAGCACAAAGTATGAGAGAGGTTCAAGCAAAAAGACAACAGGAGACCCCCCCTTATTTAATCAATCAAAGAACCCCCCAGAAAAAATGATTTGACACTTTATATTTATTGCAGTTACAAACTTTTGGATTTCAATATTTTTACAAATCCTCAAGAAATGAGCATGTAATGAAAGTATAAAATTGGTACAATTTCATACAAAATAAGTAGTACCAATGCGAAGTACATGAAAAATCATGCACTTTCAAAAAAATAATCGACTCGATCTGGGGCTGTATGCAAAAGTTATGCAGCTTTGAAGTTTGCAAAACGAAAAATGGTGAGGAGTCATCCGTAAGAATCAGAAATTTTTGAAAAATATGTGCACCAAAATCTGAAATCACCTTCACCAATGCGTAAAGTACAAAAAATTAGCCCAAATAAAAAAAATTGCAATGAATTTGGAGGTTGAGAGCCCAAGTTATCAACTTTTAAAGTTAGCCTTGAAAAATCAATGCATCAACGAAGAGGGGGTGTGAATTCTTCAAAAAAATCTGACAAATTTAGCAGGAATGCCACCTAAGTTAGTGGTCTACCAAATATAGATGTCCACTAGCTAGTTTAAAAATCTGCCAAATGTAGTAATTCTACCAGACAATGAAAGGATTATGCAAGTTTAGTTGTCAGCAAATACTCCTCCAGCTTTTAATGGCCTTTAAGATTTTATATTTTGTTATTAAAATATTATTAAAATATTATTAAAAGTGTGTCAAGGAAAAAAATTAATTAAAAAATTATAAAACATGTCGGGCCAAAACTCAAGCCGATGAATTTTCAAAACAAAGAAATTTTTTAATATATAAAAATTAAAAAAATATTAAAAATCATAGCAACATTTAAAAAAAGTTAGCTGAAAAAAATCGCTTTTAATAAAGACCGCCTAAGTGATTTTTAGGAAATTATATGTTTTAACATAAAAAAAAATTATAATAATAATAAACTGTCACCAAATTGAAATGGGTCAAAGACTTTTAAAATGATAAATAAAAAATTTTAAAAACTTTTTTTAAAAAAATTCAAAAATATTAAAAAAGGCAATAAGGTCGACTTAAGATAGACTTCATAGACTATAGTAAAGATTTCATGGTGGCATCACAGATGGATTTTTGAATCTCTTTTAAATGTTGTTTGATGTTCTTTTTTAAAAAATCAAAATTTAATTGATTTTTTTTTTGTTACAAAAATTTTCATTTTAAATGTTAGTTTTCATTTCTAGAAAAAAGAGAAATATTGGTGATTTTTTCAATGCTTAAAAAAAAAAAAAAAAGATATTAAAGAGATATTTTTGCATTTTTTTAAAAATAAAAAAAAATATATATTTTTGCAAATTTCTTTAAAAATAAAAATAAAAATAAAATATGGTTTTATTTGAAAAAAAAACAAATAAAATGATTTTTATTGTTCTTTTAAACAAAATAAAAGGTTTTATTTTTAAAACAAAAATATAAATATTTTATTTTGTAAAAAATAAAAAATATTACTTGTTTGTTCATGGGTTTGGGGAATTTTTTTTGTTTTACCTGGCAACTTTGTCCAAAATTGATGTTTTGACAATCAATTTTATGGTTTTCAGGCCTTTTGAGGATGATGGTAGGGTTGGATTTGACCCAAAATGCTCTGAAATGATGGCTCCTTGTTGGATTTGGTAATGAACCTCCCGCTTCAAATTGTTGCAAATCTCACCTCCAGTGTTTGTTTCAAGAAAAATAAGGGGTAGATCTGACATTTTCTCATCTGCTCTGGACTCAATGGTGAGCTCATAATCTCTCTAGGAAGCTTCAAAAGACCTATAACTGACAAGTTAATGTATGAACCCTCTAGAGATGGATATTATTTTCACACCTTTCTAATTCTCTAGATCATCATACGATGCAAGAGAAGAGGATACTTAGTTTTTCTCAACACTCTCAGATTTCCTAAAGGAATGCTAACCCACAACTCAAATTTGGCTCTGATACCATGTGATATTTGATAACTAGCCTACTAGGAATCTAATGACTGAAGGAAAGCAACATCAGAAATATGAGGAGGAATAAACTCTATCCCTCTCAAGAATGCAAAGCTATATTCAGCTTGAGAAGTGAGAATTACAAAGGAAATTCCTTGGTTATATAGGCCAAGGGGAGAGATGGATGCAACCAGATAATGACAAGTGTTGTCATCCTATGAGGTGTGACAACTCATGTCATTAAAGGTTCAACCACCTTATCCCTATCTAAACTTAAGCTAGTGTGAAGAGGACTTTAGTGTAGAACTAGCTAAGAATGAACTAGTTAGATAAAGTACCCCTTTCACACTAACATATGTGTTTAAGGAATTTTCTTTGCTTAAGTCTCAAGTTGTAAGACACTATTAGGTTCAACATCAACATCAAGTGTGTGGACTATGCTGTTGTAGATGTATTTCATTTTGCAATGAAGAGTGGAAGGCACACCATTCATTGCATGAATCCAATGTCTCCTTAACATAAGATTACATGAAAGTTCATAAGGCATAACATGGATTAGAGTATTCAAGGTGGCCACTCCAAGGATAAGAGGCAAAATGATTTCCCCTAGTAATTTCTTTTCGACATTGTCAAATCCATTAATAGAGACAGAGTCGGGTTGAATGGTTCATTGATCAATGGCAAGCCTATCCAGAAGGGTCAGACTAAACACATTAAGAGTAGAACTAGTATATACAAGATCTCTCTTTATCCATTTTCATTTATATTGTGCTATGATCATGAAAGATTCATTTTGTTTTTGTACATCCAAAGAGGGGAGTTCACTTTGGTGGAAAACAATGTTAGCATCTAGTCCTTGAATCATGGTTGCTATATCAGTTGGTGGCACATTAGAAGTGACAGGAACTTGTTGTAAAGCTTTTTGGATCATGTTATGATAGTGAGAGGAGGCTTGAATAAGTTCCCACAATGATATCTTAGTAGGAGTATTCTTAAGTTGCTCGACAAGATCATACTCCTTGCGACCTAGCAAGGAAGGGTTAGGTGGGATAGGATTAGGCAATGGTAAAGGTGTAGGGGTTGGTTGTGGTTGTTGCAGATTGTTTCAAGTGTTATATGTATGAGCAATGGTTTTATGAATCAGTTGTTGCGAAACATTATTCTAAGAAGGGTAAAGGATAAGTTCAGGTTTATTTTGAGGGTCTTATTTGTGTGAAGGTGGGTAGAGAATTAGAGGGTTGTTGGGATGTCCCACTTGGTATGTATGAGGACCATTAATCAAGGGGGATTGAATGGAAACTTGTGCATTCATAACCTTAGAGGTCTTGGTTTGATGTATCTATAACAAAGGAAAATCAAGAATCACTATTTTATCTCAGGAAGAAACATTTATTATTGTTTCCTTTTTCCAACAACATGATATTCTCCCTAGAAGGAGAGTTTTTAGAAGAACTAAAAATTAAATGCTCATTACATTTAGGAATTGGTTCTTCTAAAATGACTGCATCACAAGTAGGGGAATGATCAATGGTTGGATTTTCATGTTTATCAATAGTGGGAAGAGTAGGGAAAGACACTATTTGATTGGCATGTTTCTATAAGGTCTCATTCACTTTTGGCATAATATCTACCCTACTAGGAGAGCGTATAATATGTTCATCCAAGTTTGAAATTTGTAAACTAGCTTCATCACAAGTTGGGGAGGTATCAAGAGAAGGACCACTATGCTTTTCAAATAGATTTTCCCAAATGGGAGGAGCACTAGGGAAGGGAGTATTAAGGGTTTTATAATTCTTAATAGGGATGTCCTCTAACACCAACCTATCCTCTTTATAGCGAGGATGGATATTAGGATATGGACAAGTTTGATTTTCATGGTTATGGAGACTAGCTAAGGTGATATTTAGAAATGTGTCTATGATTTCAACCTCTTGTTGTCTAACATCTTCCAAAGGAGAATGAGGAGATGGACAACCAAAAATATCAATGCTTGTAGTTTCCTTCACCAAGATACCTTCATCGCTAATAGGAGAGGTATTGGGGGAAGAACAAGTATGATTGTTATAATTGTCTACACTACCATTCTCACCAATGGGAAATGTAATATTAAGGATTGTATCAATGGTCTGATCATGTTTCCTAAAGACTTCATTGTTGTAATTGAAAGTGAGCTCATAAGAGGGAATGTTGTACTTATACAATCCATTATTACCGAAATCAAAGCCACAAATTTTGAAAGAAAACATGCTATGACGAGAAAGGAAAGAAATTACAATGCAATTACCTAAAAAGAAATGCAATTTTCAGCTTTTAAGCAAGCTAATTTTATGTTTACACAATGCAACAATCTAAAACTGAAATGTTGTAAGTGCAAAAGTACAATTAATCAATGCATGAAATGAGATATTTTAAGTGAGATCTAGTGAATGCATGTTACAGAAACTCAACCAACTGATATAGGTAGGTAAAGGAACAAAACAAAAGCTTAAAAATAGGGTTTTCAATTTTGTAAAGGGTAGTTTTAGGGGTGAAAAATGATTGATTCGCCCAAGGTGGCGAATGAGTCTTAGTATGGAATTTTTTCAAAAAATTTAGAAAATTTTGAGTGATTTTTATGTTTTCTGAGCTCTATGATGTAGACCTAAGTAAAAAATGAAGAATTTCAGAAAATTTAAATTAATTTAGATGCAAAAAGTGCAACCTAAATGCACTTTTCTATGAATGCAAATTTTGAGACCTAGTGTGTAAATGAATTCATGCAAGTCCTAATGCAAGATCAGTGCAAGCTAGATGTATGGTGAAGGACTCCAAATTATAAAAGAAAGTATTTGAAAAATAAGGTTCATGAAAATGAACCAAAGATTTTAGAATTAGGGATGCTATGTCTCTTTTGCCTAATTAGGGTCTTTCACCTAATGGAAAGAGATAGATCCCACACCCAAAATCTAGGTGGTTCACTCAATCTAATGTATGTATGATGAAACTATGCCCAAATTAAATGATCTAGATGAAACAAACAAATAAAATGGATTGATTATTGAATGGAAACTAAAGAAAAACAACTTGTTTGAAAATACATTGTGTAATGCAAAAACACCTAGAAATGAATGCAAAACTGAAACATAAATGGATGAAAATGAAAGTGTACACCTAAGATATGGATGCAGACTAGAAATGAATTTTGGAATGCTGTTGAAGATGATTTATAAGCCTATTGGGACTTATTCACCATTTTGGGTGAATTAGTCCCAGTTGTGTAAAATTGAACTGGAGCTTGTTTTAGAAAAATGGATATCCAAAACTGTAGAAAACCAAAATCAAGCCTTACAATGGGAATCATTTTCCACCCGTGGAAAAAGAGTCCACTTTTGAATTTCTAAAAATCCAGAAGTGGAAATTGAAGTCCCCAATCTGCTCTTCGGCTCTTGATAGGTGTCCACCTCCGAAAGTCTGATTTCTAAACCTTAAAGTAAGTTTTTGTTGATATTTTTCC
>VDFB02327705.1:0-23520 GCA_007258455.2 Sequoia sempervirens | reverse complement strand
TCCCAAAATTCATATTTCAATGTCGGCTTGTAATATTTGAAAATGAGAAATTAAGGATACATATGTATAAATACAAGGTTATTTCACTATGTTTCATCTAAGCAATCTAGAGATTTCAAGAGCACAATTGAGAGAATTTTCACAAGAGAAAATATTATTGTCAAGAGCATTCAAGATTAGATTTATCAAGCATATATTGTAGCAATCAAGATCCAAGCATTATGTCAAAGTTATGTTCATTCATGCATATTTTTGGAGCTAACATGGTGATGTAGGATCTCCATATGATTCTATAAGGTAATTTCAAAGACCATAAGGGCTCTCAAAATGAGCAAGTGAATACAAAAGGTCATCATCATTTAGATACTCAAAAATAACTCTAAAGACTCTAGCCCTATATCCCTGAACCAAATAGTATACCCACTACATGTGCCTGGAATAGGAAATTCATTATACAAATATGGTAATAGATTCTCCTCGCTAAGATGAGTGAGAATAAAATCACTCCATTGCCTAAAGTTCCCTTTCTCCAAATAAACTATTATAGCTTAATTCTTCAAAAAAAATCAAAGATATTGCTTTCAAAAAGCTTCCAAAAAAGAAGAATTAAACTTGATTTCATGCAAAAAATAATGAGGCTCGTTGTCTAATCTCTATGCCAACACCAAGCAACTCTAGAGAGCACAACAACACCAATCACAACACACAAGACATAACTTCTTCACAACCAAAGGCACATAGTTATGTATAAACACAGAAAGATTCCACCACCTGAAGAATGTGGGATAAATATTCCCAAAAATAACCTCAAAGAAACTTGGGCCCACTTCCCCTTCAATACAACTAGAAATCCTAAATAAATATTTGACTACAAACTTTATAAAGTATAAAGTTTGATAAAGCCAAAAATATCAAGAAATTTGTGCCTGGAGGAAATTTGTGAAAATTCCAATGCAACAAGATTAAACGCTTGATCCGCCAAACTCCATGCCAAATAAGGCAGACAGAACACTCATCAATATTGCACCCAACTTGAATAGAAAAAATTGCCTCTAGCAACAACTTCAAATCAATTTTCCTCTAGGAACATTTATAAATCACGCTGCCTTACAATTTCACACAGGCCTCAAAGCCTCCCTAGTGACTACAAACAAAACACCTCCAAATGAAATCACAACCACAAATGTTTGAATGCCTCTACACTTCTCCAATTGTCAAGTCTTCACACAGCAGATCACACCTTCCACAGGGAAATCAAGCCTCTAGAAAATTCAAATTGTTCCTTTTGCAATCTAAAGAGATAAAGCACCTCTGGTCAGCATCAAATCATGCCCTGGGTCACCTGGTATTCTCACCTCCTTGTTGCCTATTCTTGCCTCCCTGCCATGTCCAATGATGTGTTCCAATGGTTGACATGTGAGTAGATCTATATAGATAGACCAAATCACTCCTCCCACAATTAAATCATGTCTTCCTATGAGGATTTGAAATCATGCCTCCAAAAATAGTGTAAATGAAGTGCCCCCCCTTCATATTGTAAAAAAAAGATGCCTATCTTAGCCACCGGGGAAAAAGAACGCCTCCACAAGAAAAAATTAGCACCAAATGATTAATCATAGCAACCGATCACTACAAACTAGAGAAATTTTGTAGGTGAACCAACTCCACAAAGCCATTTTAAACTAAAAAAATAAATGCCTCAACTCATAAAATTGTGGCCTCCATTTTGAATTGCTACCTAAAAATTCCTCAATCACAGAAAAAAATGCTGCTACAACTTTCTTCACATGGCTCCAAGCAATAATCAAAGTCGTTGAACACAAGTGTACAACAAAACTTCTTGAATTCATAGAGAAATCACCCTCCAAAGCACAAACAAATGATTCCTTTTGATCAGAAAAGCAAGCTTTGAATCGCCCTTCTTGAACACAAAGAAAATTGATCCTCTTAACAGAGAATTGGGCCTCTCAATTGTGGCCTTCAACATAAAATCATAACCTCTCAAAATTGAGAGTGGCACCTTCTACCGGGAGAAAATCATGCCAGCACTATAGTGAAAATCATTCCCAACAATCAACAACAATAGGAAAATGAAGAAGGAAACTTTAAAATTTGATAAATTTCAAATGCCGAATAATCTCCAACAAATAAACCACCTCAAACTCTTCTGATGAAAACTCTCAATGGCAAAAGAAAGGGAAATTTGAAGGCTCTGATACTATGTTGGTGTCAACCACTGAGCACAGGATCACAACCTACGAAAAATCTTCAAAAAAATGAGAGAAGCAACACAAGGCTATTTCACCAGAGAAAAATACAAGATGAGTTATTTACACAATGTACAATAGTGCCTTATAAAGGCAAGAAATATGTGACAGGTGAGAAAACACCACCCAATTAATTAAATGCACTATTATGCCTAAGTAAACTTAAGCATGGTAAATCCTATTTACCCTAAAAAAATTATATTTTAATTCTTGTAAAAAGGACTCATTAGCCTATAGGTGAGTGAAGCCCAAAACAGGTTCTAGAAACAACATTTTGTAACAAGTGCACAACATTTTCCCCTTCTCAAATCTGTTAGAGGTTTAATGTTTTTGATAGCCCTATGTTTCATCTACCAGATTCAACCTTTAAATGTCATGAATGAGTGCATTTGGTATTTTTAATCTTTCTCCCAAAACCCCTATTCAGTCATTTTTGTTATTGTTTCTATTAAAAGGACACTTTGCAGCATTTTTATGACATGTTTATAATAATTTAGACTTCACAAATTTGAAGGGAAGTTGTGGATTCTCTTAGTGTAATGTTTTAAATTGAAGATTCAAATGTTACATTGCATAATTGGGATCATTAGGTATTTTTCATTTGTCTCCCAAGAGTGCATTTCAGTCATATTTACCCCGTCCACACACATAAAGGAAATTACTAGATCTTCCATAGAATTGACTCACTAAAGGGCTAAAAGTTAATTCTATCTTGGAGGATCTCATTTCCTGAATGAAATAAAAAATAGGTAGGTTTATTACACCCCATTTTTTCCTTTCTATTTATAGTAAATTTGGTGAAACATTCCAAATTTAGTATAAAACCCTATGTTTTGAACCCCTGCCCTATTTTTCTATGTTTTAGGTGATATGAGGTTTTATACTACTTAGGGGAAGACCAATATAAGCATATGGTAAAACAGCCTCTTGACGACACAAAATTCTCAATACCTTATCTTTTAGTTGTTAATTAGTATTGAAGAAGTACACCTTGCTTTTAGAGTATTTAATGTACATTATTAAATCCATATCATAGTCCCATAGAATGGATTTTCAATTGGTTGGCTCAACAACCAAATCAACACCGAAAAGGATGGTATCATCAACAAATTATTGATGGGAAGTAGGTGGAAGTGAAGAGGCCACTTTAATCTCTTTTAAGGACACCTTGGTCCAAGTTTCTCTAAAGGTTTTTTCCTAGGACTTCAACAACAATTATAAACAAGTAAGGAGAAAGGGGATCTCCTTGCCTTAAACCTTTACCACAAGAGAAGAAACCTCTAGGGACACCATTTAGTAAAATAAATAATTTAAGCAGTGGTAACACAAGCTATGATTAGTTTTAAAATCCTTCCACCAAAACCAAACTTCTCCAAAATAGCAATGAAAAACTACCAAAAAATCCTATCATAAGCCTTCAAAATGTTTAATTTTAAAACCATACCTGATTTCTTACATAGCTCCATAGAGTGAATATACTCATGGGAAACAATGGAAGCATCAAGGATTTGTCTACCCTTAACAAACCCTTTCTAGTTTGTAGAGATTAGCTTACCAAGAACCCCTTTTAGCTTGTTCACAATAATTTTAGAGAAAATTTTATGTATTGTGTTGCATAGACTTATGGACTGTCTATAGTCTTGTAGGGAGGTAGCATCCTCTTTCTTAAGAATCAAAATAATAAAGTTTGCATTGAGTTGTCTTAGCAATCTTCTTGATCTGAAGAAGTCTATGGAAACATTTAAAAGATCAAAATAAATGGCATGAAAAAACACTGGGGGGAAACCATTGGGGTTGAGCTCTTTAAAATATCTAAAGGAAAATAGCACATTTTTGACTTCTTGCAACATGACTATCCTTTATCCCCATCTTTGTAATCACCTTAGGAATAACAATGAGAAGAGTTTCAATCTTAGTGTTAAAATGGATCTGGGCTCCACCATTATCTTTAAAAAAGGAAACAACCTTAGCAACCAATTCATCATCATTTTTTATAGTAACACCATTAGAATTTACTAAAGATCAGATGGTGTTTCTTTTCCTATGCTTCAGATTCGATTGGTGGAAGAACTTATTGTTCCTATCCCCTTCTTGCAACCATTGTATTGAAGATTTTTGTTTCCAGAAAATTTCCTCCTTAGTAACTTTGAACCATTCCTCCCTAAGCTCTCTTTCTCTCCTTGAGGTATCATCATCAACAACTCCATTCTCCATCTTGGATTGAATATCCTTTAAACTAGAAAGGATGGAGCCTTTAGTGTGGACGATATTACCAAAGGATTTTATTCCATCCTTACACACGATCTTGGATCCTTTTTAGTTTTTGAGCTAGGTGAAACATAGGTGTACCCTAGTAGGGAAGATTCTACCACTACTGAATTAGATCCTTAAAATCAAGATGCAAGTTCCACATTATCTCAAATATGAAGATAAAGGGGCCTCTGGGCCTCTACTCCTCCCACCCTGAAAGAAGAGCACTATGGTTTGAAGTAGATCTTGGAAGGGCCTAAAGATGTAGCTTAGATAGAATGTTCCATTCACCTAAGATCAAAACCCTATCCACCTTAACTTGGATGTGGTTATGCCCATGACATTTGTTAGACCAGGTAAACCTAGATCCATTGAGATCCACATCCAAAAGGCCTTGTGCAAAGATGTACTAGAAAAATATAGCATATTACTTGAATAGTCATACAAGCCCTCTTTGTTTGTTGTGAAGGATATAGATGGGTGTTAAATTCCAGAACCAACATCTAATGCATCTTTTTGTTATTTGACAAGAGCATCTAGATAAGGAGTTTGGTATGTGCAGGATCATGATGGGCCAAAAAGTGGCAATATGATGGCATATGTTGTCGACGACTTTTTTCTACCCAAAATTGATGAAATGAAAAGGGTTTTTAAAGGAGATTCTCAGATTTCCACCAATATACACACGCTTATTTCTTTTGAATTTAATAGTACCATTATTCATTTTCTATTCAAATTACCACTAAAGTCCTGATTGATAGACTGATTGAGAAACATCTATAGCTTTCAAATGGTATCACATTTTTTGAATCCAAAACATGTGTCACATTATATACTTCACATACTATAGGATTAAAAAAAAAAAAAATCGAATTTCATGAAGTTTTGACCAGCTAAGGTGGTCGACATACAAGTTTTAAGTATTTTTAAAAAGTTGCAATAAAAATTCATAATTAATTATTCACTTGGAAAAAAATTACAAAAAATATGCATCACATCGCATTACGAGTCCCTCTCTACATATATCTAAAATATTATCATAAAAAAATATTATCATTTTATTATGGTAAGGGTATTAGACAGACAACCTACTTATTTTTTTCCTCAAATTCTAAGTACCAAATAGGATTTATTTTTTTAAACAAACCTAGTAGTTTAGAAACTACATTCAATTTGCTACATATTCTATTCTTACATATTTTTTGAAATATAGATACCTTATCTAAATTCTATGTCAATTTTCCTAACTCTCATTTTTCTCAATCTTTTGCCACCTCTCTAACGCCTTTTTTTCCATGATGATCCCAAAGACATAACCAGCTTCTAGAGATGAACTCTAGCTACTCTAGAGTTAGGGGGCACATATATTGAGAATATTCCACTTACCCCCATTCCTTCCTAATCTTGCATGATGGTTTCTGCCACTACTGTGAAAATTCCTTTGTTCCTGACGGTAGGGTTCCATACTCTGCCTAAAAGAAACCTCTATATTTCTTATACACTCTATCATTAGTCATATATTTCAACAATATTTTCAAAAGTTTCATGTCACATTTTAGTTTCTTGGATAAGGAGAAATCCACTTTCATATCCATAATAGAAAATTTAACAATATGTTGTTTCAATGTGTTATTCAGCCCCCACACATTCTAGGGCATTATCTTCATTGAGTAATAGAAAAGGAAGTTAGTACTCTCCATATATTGATTAGGAGGGACTAGCCTCCCCAAAACAAATGTTTATTTTCTTTGGCTTGAGAGACCCTCCAGGGTCCTCTATTTTCCTAAAGCCACCTCTCAAGAAACCTCTCTAGATCTAGTGTCACTTTGGAAAGGTCTCCCTTGCTTTTGTGCACTCCCCTTGTTCGCTTTCTTTTTCTTTTTTGGTTTTCTATTTACCTAAGTCCAGTCTTCTTCCAAACCCTCCTTCATAGAGCATTGTTAGGATATAGGGGACTCCATATCCCTGAACCCCAATAATGCAAGAGAATCATGTATACTCTTGTTGTGGTTTTCCTGATGTATGACTTCTTCCACACCCAAAGAAACACAAAAACCATTTCTAGCACTCATCTTTGAGGCCTTTGGGGGAAGGGAGGCAAGTCCAAAACATAGTTAATGGTTTCTTCAAAATTCACTTCATTATGTTGGGCCTAAGGAAGATACTCCTTAGAGGAAGTGATTCCTGTCCTAGCTTATTTTATCCATTATTAGCATCATGTTGTATCTTTGGTTCTAGCCCAACTGAGAGGCTAGCTTGGGGTAACCTCGACTCCACATTCCCATTCATGTAGAGGCCATCCCCATTGGGGGAGGGAGAACAACCTTAGAAATTACTTTATTTTTTTTGTAAGCTACTTTTTTTAGGAATTGCTAAGATGACCAAACTTCCTACAAAGTTGACACAAAATACCAGCATTTTCATACTCTATAGCTTGATTCCATATTCTAAACCTTGATTTTATGGTTATCAAAGAAGGCAGGACTTTGTTAACTACAACATTCACACATATTCTAGAAAAAACTAGCCTTGATTTTTTAACAGTAACTTTATCTGTAGCTAAAAGACTCCCAAAAGAGTTAGCAATTCCTTGGTAAAATTTTTGGTTCTAGAAATCTAGAGGGAGCCTTGAAAGCTAGATCCAAGTAGGGGAAATCAAGCCAAGATTTACAGAGGCCCATCAAAGCCATACTTCCACTTGCAAAGGGAAAGACACTTCTTGAAATTTTTATCCAAAGCCCATGGGCCTCTAGTGGGAGTCAATCAAATCTTCATGATTCACAAAACTAAAGAGAAACAAACCATTGGACATGGTGCTAATGCCACATCACCTTTAAGTTTCCAATTTGAATCAATACATTTTTGCACTTGATCAATATTTGGTCTAAAGGACAAAAACTTATCTACAAGGGATAATTGAAGACCTACAATAGTCTCATCCATGATTTCGTTTGGTACTTCAACCTTGAGGTTGTCCACCACATAACACGCATTCAAGGCTCTATAAGCCTTGGAGTAATTTTTATATAAAGGACCATCATCAACCAACTTATCCATGAAGGAGACCAGATTTTCCTCTACGAAAAAAAATTGAGCCCCAATTAGGGGGGCGATAGAGCTTTTATAACATCTTGAGAAGAGACACCAGAAGATGACAGGGAAATTTTGACTTTCACCCCAGAGTTACATGCAATAGGTTTGGATTTCCCACCATCAACTACTACAACAGATGAATCATTTTTAGAAGGGGACACTAGTTGGGGCCCCCATCAGGCAGTACCATGGTAGAACAAGCGGGAGCATGAAAATTTTGAATTTGCAAAGGGCATGTAGAGTGGGAGCGGGATCTACTTTATAATTTTTTAATTATGTTATGTTATGTTATGTTATGATATATTATATGATATTTATAATTATATTATACTATATATAATATTTAATACAATATAATTATAAATTAAATATAAATATAACATAATATAATACAATATAATATAATTATAAATATAATACAAATATAATATAATTATTATGTTATATTATTATATGATATGATAATATTATATTATAATTTTATTATATTATATTATATTTGTATTAAATATATTATAAATATTATAGTATATTAATATAAGAATAATAGAAATACTAAGAAAAATCTTTAAAATAACTTTTAAAAGTTATATTATATTTAATTGTATTACATATGGTAACGACTAAGAAAAATCTTTGAGATAACTTTTAAAAGTTATAAATTATATTTAATTATATTGCATATTAAGGGAAAGGGGCCTCAATAGAGTGAATAGTAATGAGAGTAAATAAAAAAGAATTGGTGACTGTCTAAAAAAATTCCACTGCTCCAAAATACTTTGTAGTTGCGATAGAAGCTACAATTTGACAAACATGTGCACATGGGCTATGATCATTGATGCACATAGTGCATCATGATGCTTGGATAGTCGTTTCCCAAACATAAGATCTCATCAAAGTATTAAAAATAAAATAGGACAATCTTACATCAAAACCCAACCCACATTCAACAATACAAAATTATACTAACAAACATCAAAATTTAGTGGCAACAAACATATAAAATCATTTCCAATAACAATTTACATTATTACTCTTCAAGTATGTATCATGTCCAAAAACATCAATAGGAGGAGATAAATCCCTCAGTAATATCCATCTTTTCAAAGCTTTTATTTTTGATTTCCATGTCATTAGGATGATAAGTTCTTACTACATGATCTAGAAGGTCATATTTGTGATTTTTTGCATAAGGATGACTAATATATCTATTTGATTCTATCTTAGGGGATAACTAGTACTAGCATGTTCTTGGTCTAAAGGATCTATATTTTTCATGATTTACCAATTAAACCTTGAGGAAAATTTTCCCATAATGATTGCATCTAAGATTCGATATGGATCAAGTTGAGCAAGGTTGTGTTCAATGCTAATCAAATAATAGTTATCATCATTATGTTAACTCAAATTTATAATGTTATCATCAACATGCACAAAGGGGGTTCTACCTTGTTTAATGAGCTTGTCAAATCAGAGATTCGTGATTCTTGTTTTTCATAGGTTGGATTTCACGTGTTTAGATTTTGAGTTTTGCATGGGATTTGCACAAGGGGATAGAAGATAAATTATACACAACAACAATCTAGATTGTTTGAATGGGTGTATATGCACTCATGAACACACTGATATTCATTGCTTAGGTATGGAAATTAGGTCCATGAGGAGGTACTACCCACTTTTGATCCTCAAGATCACACTAAGACCTGTGAGAGGAGGGCATACATGGCCTACAATTTTATTCTAGGGGCATATGATGAGTAAATTCCCAAAGTTAACCACTTCCTAGCGCATCCCAAGTATGTATAGTCAATATCCTCTAACTAGGCCTAATGTGACTTGCCAAGGGTATCTTCAATATACCCAAAGGTATGAGAGGAACAATTTTGTGAAATGAGGGGTATGTCTAATGATTTGGTGCAAGACGATAACCCACTCTCTACCTTCATTGTATAATTTATAAAGTTCTTTGCAAGCTTAGTAAAAAATGACACATATCCCTCATGGGAGAATCTTTCAATTCCCTCCCAAATTTGTATACCCTATCAAAATATGAGGGTTCAAACTACAAGTTGTCACTTGGTGATGAAATTCAAGCTAGGACTAATAAAAATAAAAATAAAAAGTGACAGTTTTGATCTTTAACATCACTCTAAGGCACAAGGAGAAAGCATACATAAGTTCCC
This sequence comes from Sequoia sempervirens, assembly GCA_007258455.2. Taxonomy (NCBI): domain Eukaryota; kingdom Viridiplantae; phylum Streptophyta; class Pinopsida; order Cupressales; family Cupressaceae; genus Sequoia; species Sequoia sempervirens. The sequence goes on along the minus strand of VDFB02327705.1, from coordinate 13,727 downwards.
TTGGGCAACACAAAAGATGAATGATATTTTGTATCCTCAATTTTATCTTACGATACAAAGGAGAGCATACACAAGTGCCCCTTTGGAAACACAAAATGGGAAAGATGTTTCTATCCTCAAGTTCACCCTATAGCATGAGAGGAGAGCATGCATGCCCTTATCCAAAAACACACAAAAATCTAAACTAAATAAGACCCATCAAATAAAGGTTATTTTTCTCATTTAAAAAGAAACTGGATGAAATGGTTTTGAATTTTGGTCTTTAATAAGCAAACTTACAATCAATAAATGTTATTAATTATAGGAAATTAATTATTTGATGTATGATTTCATTACACTTAAAGAGGATTAGTAGAAAAACATAATCCCTAGAAAATTATAAAATGTCAAATAGAAAATATATGTTACTAAAATATTTACTATAATTTTGTGACTAATTTCAAAAAATAAATTGCCAAATGTTAATTTCATATATGAAAGTTATGCTTGTCACGATAAAAATGTTTAAGTGAAATTCAAATTGAAATATCTAATAGGAAAAATTAAGAAAAAAAACATGTACTAGTATGAAGTGCTTGGATCTATCTTTTCAAGACCTATACAAATATAAAAATATAACTTCGTATGCAAAAGTTATGTTTTGAAAAAAATTGTCTATTTTTATGATTTAAAAATGGTCCTTGTCAAGAATTCAACCAAGATTTGTAGAAAATGTGTGCTTTTCAATATTTAAGGATCATATTGATTTGATGAAAGATTGGGTTGAATTTTTAAATATTTTGTTGAGGATGTGAATGGCAAGGATTTGATCTTAAATGAACGGTTGAGATTGATTGAGATGAGTGGATAATCAAGTCATTAACTAAGAATAGTCACAAAGAGTTATGATGGATTCTTATTAGGATCTAAAATGGGTGAGGATAATTAGCCCTTTTTATTTATTATGTCTACTTATTTGTGCATGGGTTAAAAATAGAATATGGAGGAGTTATGATGGAATATAAGTGATAATTCATTTATTATTTATGGAGAAATAGGTGAAAATAAATTTATTTATTTATTTTGGAATAAATGGATGAACATTACACTAATTAACTAAATAATATGAATTATTTAATTAATTAGTGGTAAATAAAAGAGAGAATGTCATGCTCAAAATAAGGAAATATTGACATTGTATTAGGATACAACATTAGGTGCAACCTTAGAAGGTGGTTAGAATCAAATGTTTACAATTCCAAACTATCCTCATGTGGGCCAGGCCTAGAAAATGTATAATAAGATCATTGACTAAAAAAGTAAAAATAGTGTCTAGAGAAAACAAGATGAATCAAACCATTTTAAATATCTACCACATAAATACAATTTAAATCCACTAATCAATATAATATCATCATCTATGTGTGCATATAATTAAAAAGAAAAAATGATTCACATGTATCAATATACATTGAACTATACCCATAATATAATCATCATGAAATTTTTTTCTAAGGCTCATAATATCATCATGCAATGTAGGATAAGTAAATGAATAATCAACATGATCTAAGCTAATAAAGTATCACCAAATCCTAAGTTATTATCATGTTAAGGAAGGTAATGTGAGTTTTTACTGTTAGTTCTAATGCTTCTTTGGTTTCACAGTTAGAGTGATCTATGTATTTGGTGCAAGAGCACCTTTGCAATATCTTGATTCCATCATGTAAATTCTTGGATAATGATAAAAATGGGTATCTTCACTTTGTAATTGGGTTAAATGAGTCATTTTTAGGTCATAATGAGATTATTTGATGTTTATTAGTCCAAGAAATGCAAAAAAAAAATGTAAAAGATGTAAAGTTGTCAACATAAACTATAAAATTGTAAAAGTTGCACACAAGCAACATTTGGAATATGAAGAGTCATGAACGATGGGAGGTAGTTAGGATTAGTTAGAAGATCAAAATACAATTGAAATCCCTTTATAAAGGATTTTTAAACCATTTGAATTCAAGGGATTGAATTTTAAAGATTGAATGAAGAAGAACTTTGTTTTAAAGCATTTTCTACAGAATTTTATTTCCAACCTTTGTACATTTGTATGGGCTCAAAATGATGCTTAATTGGTTTTATGTGGTAATGGTCTCAATCACCTTCCAATTTTTTTTTGTTTCATATGAATTGGTGAAATTTTGAAAGAGATATTGTAATTTTTGTAGAAATTGCCAAAACCCTGATTTAGGGTTTCTCTCAATTTATCCATTGAAATTCACTAAGATTTGGTGGAAATTTTCTTAGTAGCATATACTTTCATATTTTTTAGGTTTTATATCGAATGGCTAAGGTTTAAGGCATGGAAAGTAAAGTTTTAGAATGAAAAAATTTGTGTACTGTCAGAAAACAAAGTCTTGCATGTGATTAACACCTAGGGTTTGCAAAATTTATTAAGGAAATGAAATTTTGAAGGTGTAACAAGCTTAGGTAGATTAAATTTAATGTGTTCCAAGTTTTGGTTCATAGGAATTAAGTTTGGAGGCATATAAACCAATAAGCCTTATTTGTTGCAGACCAAATTAGGCTTAAACACAGACATAAATAGTCATTTTTTACTCAAGCATTCCAAAAGACCTCATATCCATTTTGTAATATGTTTTAAAAAAGGATAATGGGTATCTAAATATATGATTTTCTTGAAGTTTCAGTGTATATTTTGAAATAAAAACTCTAATAGTCCTTTGGAGGCCTAAAACGTTGGGACAGAAAATGAAGGTTTTGAATTGGTATTTGAAATAATGTCTTGAATGGAGTTTGGAGAATGGACTAACATGTTGGTGAAGACCTATTTACATTTGTTGGAAATGATAGGAAGACGTAAATTGGCTTGGGAGATTGATATTTCTTTGTGGCTGTGGCCTAAAGGGCCTAATTGTTGTTTTGGATAGTCACCTTTGTAAATGCACTTGTTTAAGAGTTTGTGTTGAGAAAAGAGTTTGATTCCATAAATTTTTTGTTGTCTAAAGGTTTTGTGTATAATAAATGAGTTCTTTGAGTATTAATCTCAGTTGGAGTGCTTGAATCAAGGTTTTGAAAAGCAAAAGTGCCTTGAAAAATAGAATTGCATTGAAAGTTGGTTGTCTTAATGAAAGCCTCAGTTTGATAGATTGTTTTGTTGTCAAGAATAAAGTGAGTGTGATTGTTTCTTCCTCTATATTGCATTAGGGTATTTAGTTCTTGTTCCTATTTACTTTAGATACCGACATTAGCGCCTGGTTACACGTATTTTAGTGAGATGGATCATTTACCATATGGACACTTTTGCATTCTTGTTTCTGGAGGTTCTTCATTTCAGCACTATATCAGTCATATTTCGATAGTTGTCTAAAGCTTCTTCATGCTTTTGTGATGTTCTACATGTTCCTCTTTTTCAAGACATTTTTTTGGTTGGAGGCTACTTAGTCCTTCACACCTTGATTTGGAGGCTTTTCAGTCCTTCATTCACCTTTCTTGGCGAGTAGTTTTCTACCTACCACCTAGTTTTCTCCTTTCTTCATTTTGAGACCCTTTGCTTCATACATGGGTACCCCCACCAGGCTCCATTTGTCTGTGGTCCATCTTGTACGCTCCTTTTAGGGTTGAGTACTATATAAGAGCAACCCTAGTAATTTCTCACTTCCGGGCCTAACATATAATTATAATTTTTTTCATTGTATCAAAGAAACATAAATTATTTTGCACATATAGAATCTATTTAACCTAGAATAATTTGTTTCTATGTCACTCTAACTATTATACCAAATAAACTAGATACCTTTACTAAAGGTTTTATTTCTCCTAAAGATGGTCCATCATACATTAAGAGCTCTTTTAGCTTTTTCCTAGATATACTACTCATTAACTTTCCAAATCATAACACTACCACAGATTTTTTCTTCCTTTCCTCAATCATGGTAAAATCTCCTCTAAGGATCTAAGGAACCTTAGGAAGGGGGATGCCAACCATTTCTACAAATAGGTTTTGTCTCTATAATTATTGAGAACTAGATTAAACAAATACCAAATTTATAATTATCTCTCTCAATGATTATCCAAACCACTCCATTACAAATGAAGCATCTAATGTTAATAATAAAAGGTATCTATTTCTCAACAATAAGAATTGCAGTCCCTCCCTTGTCTTTCTCATGACTAGAAGTATAAAAATTAAAATTCCTCCACAAAAATTTAAATAATTTTCAAGATAAAGTCAACAATTTTTTTTCTCTTTTAAAAAATCTTAAGATATATTTCCTATTAAAAAAAACTCTTCAACTATTATAATTAACTTCATTTATTAGTAGAAAGGATGAAGTAAAAACCACTTGCTCCATCTTTGCCCTTTTTCCTAGACTTTTGGCCAAATTAATCTATGCAACATACAATTACGAATGAATGCACATCTTAGGTACCCAAACTATGTACAAGTTATGCTCAAAACATCCTCATTTGTTATTAAATTTAAATCAATAAAGATTTTTCCAAATGTAGACACACAAAATTGACATCATGCATAATCAGGTCTGCCAATAATTAAATAACCAAGTTTAAAATGATTAATCTCTAAGGTCATTCATTTAAATTGAATAAATTAACTTTATTTAATTTAAGCCTATCATTATCCCTTTTTTATTAAATAAATCAAACCTTTATTTAATTAAATCTGAGATCACCTTTCATCTCCCTTTGATTTAGTTTAAATCCCTAAATCTAAGTCACAAAATGGGTCAAAAAGCACTTAATCATCATCTAAGCTAATCTAATCAACACCCATCACATCCTAGGGCTTCCCACTTTGCACCAATAAAGCATTTCCACTCATTTTATTAAAATCAACATTTTCCTCAACAAAGCATCTTTTGAGAATATTCCCTAAGTTTGAATTTGAAATCAAGTTGACTTGTCCCTTCCAAAATGGAAATAACTTCCCTCTTACATGCCCCCCACTTGGCATTAAAGTCACTTTCTCTCCCTCCAACAAGCCAAATTTGAATTTGAAAAAGGCCAACCAATCTCATTTATGGGCACATTGACCAAAACTTGCACATCCTCCAACCATTCACAAGGTGACAAGTGGCTCCATCTCATTGGCCAAATCTTTATCCCACATTGCTCTCTTTTGAGCACTCTTTCAACTTGAGAGTCTATAAATGAAAGCTTCATTCTTCAACAATGCATACACAATCCTCATGCAAAGTTACTCTCTTCAATTGAGAGCTAATTTTGTCCATTGCATCCTCATCATTGGCATTATCAAGGGTTGGGAAAGGGCTTCTTTCCACATCAAAGAAGCACCAATCCATTATGGGATAGATATGTATCTTGCTTTTATGCTTTCAATTAGTCTGTGTTGTTATCTTGTTTATGAAGGCATGATGCATTATTCCATAGGAGCATTTAGTAAGTTTGCATGAACTAACCTTCTTTATGGAGTTTAGAATGCTCTTTGGTAGATTTATGGGTGCTTCACCAAAAAAATGCATCCTCAATACCTATAGCCATCGCCACTATTTCCCACCATAAACAACTGGCAGGTTGACAAGAACGCCAGAATTTGAGCTCTTCCCACTCTTGGGAAGTACACGCCCACCTTTGTTGAATATTCCAGCTCACGCCATTTTATTGGGCTTGCCCTTTCTACGCCCCGCAAAATTGGGTTGGCCGCATTTAAATGCCGCAGAAACCGTTTCCTTGCCGTTCGCCTGAAAGCAAAGGAAAGCCATAGCTTTGGACTTGGCAATTGCCAATCTCATTTCCCTGAAACTTGACCGAAAATATGACCCTCGTAATCACCCCTGCACACCTCTCCTCCACATCCGCACTCATGCCGCTCCAATTGTCTTAAACGCCTGCTCACATTTCTGCTTCCCTCCCTGCATTTGCTACTTCCACGCCATATTTTCTGTCGATCTGCTTCTGTTGCATCACACTCACCAACTGTTGCCGACACTGCAATCTGCAAAGCAGGAGTAAGCAGTGGCAGAGGGAGATCATCTTTCGCCAATGGAAACCAGTTGCTTAAGGAAAGAGTGGGCGATGACAATAACTCCTTCCACGGAACTTCAACCCTTCCCAAAACTTTGCTCTTCGATCCTCCAAATATTTCTCTTTTTCTTCTCCACCTCAATTCAAATACAACTAAACTTGATTCCGTTATTAATGCAGACAGCATTTCACCCATTCCTTTTCCTCCACATTCCAGGCAAAATGTTTCTCCCCAGTGGGGCTCTGGGGAAGCCTCGACCTCCTTCGTATTCACTGCTATGCTCTTGTTCAGATAATATCGAACAAACAAACTACCTTTGCAGCCAGGCTGAAGAGCAATGTTTCTTGCTCCAACAATATCTAACTTGAGCTGCACACAACATCTTGGCCTTCTCTCCTCCATTGAATTTCCTTGTTGCAGAATGATTGCGTTGTTGTTCAAAGCAGAGCTCTGTTGGACATATACTCAGTCAAAATGATGAGATTAGATGTGAGATGAGAGGAGCGTAGCGTAAACAAGCTTGATACTAGCGCTTGAATGCACATGCATCTCGGGACGATCACTTGATAAGGGTCTACCACAAATCAATAATGAGGGGAGCAGGAACAGTTGTTAATATTTGCAAGCATTAGAGAAAGTCAGAAAACGGAAAGCATGTTAATAATTGAATATGGAATAAGAGGAGGTGAACAAGGATAAGATTTTTTGAATCTGAAGCAATTAATCATGAATATTTTTAATTACAATAATTCTTTTCAAGTGATTTTAATTAATTACATTTGGTAAATTAAATACAATTTAAATTTTCAAATAATTAGTTTTCGTAGTAATAATAAGTTCTCTCCAAAATTTAAAGTATGATATAGTTTTATGTGTATTTTAGTTTAATAGTTGGAAGGCGTAGATGCACATGTATATTTAACATTTTTCTCTAGGTTATTATTTAATTTTCTTAAGATAAGGCAATGCATTTGAAGACTAAGAACCATTTGCATAAAAGAGGAAATTCATGTTTGATATGCTTTTTTATGTTAATCAGTAAATTGAATGATTATTATTTAATTATCTTTAAATAATGCAGTACATGGGAGATTAAGAACTATTTGCATAGTGTGGTAAATTGATCTTTGGATTTATATATCAATATTTCTTAGTTTGAAATTGATTATGAAAATAATCTTAGGAGAATTATTTTTTAATAAAAAATTTCTTAATAAATTAGTTGTGGAAAATTAAATAGAATTTAAATTTTTAAATAATTAGTTTTGTTACTAATAATCATTTTTGTCAAAAATGTAAGCTATCATATAATTTTATATGTATTATACTGTAATAGTTGTTAGGCCTAGATGCACATCTATATTTGATATTTTTGTATAAAGACACCTATAAGTCGCTTTCGATGGGTATTTTTCCAAAACCAGTAATTTATTGTTCATGTCTTTCATTGTCTGTTTATTGTTTCTTTTTTCTTTATAAATCACATTTTCTCAATTGAATACAATTGAAATTTGTAAAGTATTAGTTTTCTTAATTAATATTAGGAAAATGATTTCTAAATAAAAATTTTCTTTATAAATCACATTTTCTCAATTAAATACAATTGAAATTTGTAAAGTATTAGTTTTCTTAATAATTATAATTTTTGTCCAAAATTTAAGGTATTATATATTCTATGTTAATAAAGTGTATATTTGATGTTTTTTTATAGGTAAATCAATTGTTTGATTCATTAAAATGGGAAAATGTTTCTTGTGTTTGGGAAAATGATTTACTAGTTAGAAAGTGGCTACCAAATTGTACATTATGTGCTATCTTCCTAAGATCAAATTAACAAGTATGCTTTTGAAAAAGTGATTCAATTAGTATAGTTATGTCTTTTGGAAAAGTGATACCATTAGTTTAGTTATAATGGTCATCAAAGGTGGCTTTTGCAAAAAGTGAAGATGTTATAAGTAGTATCAACTCCATAATTTTAGGATTCAAACGACATGCATACTTTGTCAAGGTATTTCAATTGAATTAGAAGGTACACATTATTTGTAGGGAACATTAGAAAGATGTCACCAAATGTATACAAGAATTTGTCCAAACATATATATATATATATATATATATATGTAAGAACAAATGTATGGCATTAAATACATAGAACTACAAAACCCATGCTTGTTTGTCTTCCTACCATAATGGCATAATGAGGGTGCATGGCCTATATCGAGAGCCCCAAGGAAGAGAAGAATGAAACATGCACGAGAGATACTGTGGGAATTCAACATACATGTTTATTTTAATTGAATTAGAAGGTAGGCCTTGTTTTGAGGCAATATGGAAAACACAATAGTAAATCTATACAAGAATTTGTGCATATACATATATGTATGTAAGAAAAAAATGAATGATGTGAAATGGGAAACCAGAGCAGAACGTGATGATTTTAACAATGGTCTGCTGCTAAAGCAACACCACACTCGCTATTTGCACAATGCATCTTAATCAATATAAAACCTTGCAACTTGCTATCAACAGGAACAATAAGCACCGAACAAAATGCATGAACAATAAATAATGTTCTATCAAAACAACACCACAATGGCTCTCTTGACAATGCAACTTAATGAATATACTTTCTCACAAATTTCGCAGTGCATCAATGTTAAACCACTTCAACCTAGTATCAAAAGAAACAATAAACAAAGCACCAAAGACATGAACAATAAATTAATCAAATAATGATTTATTTGACTTCCAAAATGATGTTGTACTCAACCTGTTGGAATAAAAAAGGAAGCATTAAAAGTAAGTATATGTGCAGAATGATTGAAGATAATGGAAAAGTAAAAATAATTAATGGTATTTACGGTCGGTCGATTGAATCTATTTATTGGCATGCTAGCATTATATAGGTGGGAGAGGAATTTTTTTTTTATGGAGCACTCGTGTTGAAATGAATGTATACATAGCATTGAATTGAAAGAATAGCCACATGGAAAATCTGGCATGTACACACCAGAGAACTTTTCACCTACATGGTATGTAGTCAGAAATGTTATAAAACCCATGGAAATTTTCATAAATTATAATTTCATGATGAATGTCATGAATTTTAAAGACATGGAAAATGCCATGGATTTTATAACAGTTCCCTGCATACCTTGCAGGGAAAGATCGCTTCTTTTGGTTCTTCATATCCACCATTTTAAATGAAATATGTGCTATTCAAATATCTATCCAATGAACATCATATCTGATGATTATAATTATGCAGATTTACACCTACAAAAGGAAGATGATCATTAGCAAAGAATAGTTTCATGTTTTTGAATCACATAGCATGTCATTGAGCACACTTAATTTCCTACGTGGAAAGTTATATTCTTGGCAGAATCACATTTCATTGCAAAAAAAAGTAAGCAGAATAATTAGCAATATTTACAGTTGGTTAACGAAATATATTTATTGAAAATAGAAAAAATTTCTACTTACATGTCATGTTGGTGTTGTTCAACAAGAGTGAGCAACATTGGACCAACTTGTTGGAGTAGGAAAGAATATGAAATAGACAATTTACAATACAACAATTCCCTTGTATGGCTATTGCTTCTGTGCAACATTATAAAGCAAAAGATATGGACATAGAATAAAACAAGTTAACATTGTTTGTTGTAAATAAAAAATAGATAAAATAGGAGATTTTGAATAAATGGGATACTGACAAACAATTGTGTATAATTAATCTACTAAAAATGTTGAAAAGAGAGTTGTGGAAACAATGACAAATACAATGAATAGAATAGAGTATGTTTTTTTGATGGGCAAGTGCATGTGAGAATTTGTGTGTCTATGTATATAAGTAGCAACAAATATATGATGATAGAATCCAAAAGCACTAAACCCATGCTCATTGTCCTCCCTACCATATTGGCATCATGAAGCCTCATGGGATCTAGCCAAACCCCCGAGCAAAAAGGCAAGTAAGGTCCATGGAAAATTTCAAGGACTCTTAGCATATATGACACAAAAACAAAAACAAAGAAATTCTAAAACAACTATTGGAAGAGCACTTAAGAATCACAAGTAACTTGACATACACAATTTACAATTGACTAATTTGATTCAATGTCTATTGTATGTGTGCAACATTAGAAAGGGGAAAATATAAATATAGAATAAAATAGGTTAGCGTTATTTGTCCATGTATATAAGGAGCAACAAATATATTGACAATTAAATTCAAAACCAGTAAACCCATGCTCGTTTTCCTCCCTACCATATTGGCATCATGAAGCCTCATGGGATCTAGCCAAACCCTCGAGCAAGAAAAGAAAGTAAGGTCCATGGAAAATATCAAGGACTCTTACCATATATCACACATTAAGAAGAGTAGAGACATTTAGAAACAACTATTGGAAGAAAACTTAAGAATTACAAGTAAAAGATGGTTGAGCCAAGTTATTGGAGCATGAAAGGATGTGGAATAGAGAATTTACAGCACAATAATTTTCTTGAATGTCTATTGTATCTGTGCAGCATTATAAAGTAAATAATATAAATATAGAGTAAAAGAGGTTAGCAATATTTGTTAAAAAAGAAAGAGATAAAATGAAACATTTTGAATAAATGGCATGTTAGCGAACAGTTGTGTGTAAGAAATCTTTATTGTTATTTGTTTTGTATTTTTTCCATTATACCCATTTTAAAGACTTGAAAGACATAATCATTCTCTATGCATGGTTTTATCGCAGTTAAAACTATAACATTGTACCATTTTTTGTGGGTTAAGAAGTACACAGAGAAGAGATATCCTAGTAAATAAAAAGCATAATATGATTTAAAGACATTTAGAACAAGATTGGTAAGTGGAATATATAGAAGAATGGACAATAAAGAAAAGAACATAATAAAAAATATTCACACAACACAAGTAATATATGTAACAGTTGAATAAATGCGCTTGTAGCTTTAACTATAAAAGATAACAATAGTTGCATTGTCTGTTATCTATTAAATTTTATATCTTTAGCTGATAGGCTATTTGTTTGAAGTTGCTATTTCCTTTGAAGAGAGCATTTAATAATGCAGTATCTGTAAAGCTTGAAACATATGAGGGGAAGAGGATATCATGAAACATATTGATATAAGATTCAAGCTACATTATTTCATAGTACATATGGAAAACAAATAGAGGAATTAAATAAAAAGTATTAGAACAACACTTATTTGATAGTAAATATCACACACAAAGAGGAAAATTGTATTGAGTGCCCTAGCAGATAGAGAGATGCATATGCACATATCTATATGCACTCAATTCACTAATTGATATATGAAAATACCCATATAGGAAAATATACATACATATGTATATCTAAATAGGTTTGTATATTATGTTTATGTGTAATTATGTACACTGTGATTATAAGTAGAGTTTAAAGTAGCATGTATAAGTGTTGTCTATGCTCTGTAAAAATGGTGACTATACAATTATAGCATTGAGTCATATAGTATTCACATGTTGATAAGAATAGAGCATTTAATTGTGCAGTATGTGTTACATATTGATAATTCCAAAATGGCTCTTCTGGCAATGCAACTGAATCAATATATTTTCTTGCATATTTTGCAATACACTTCCCCACAATACATAAATATACATATATATATAAATATACATATATGGAAACATATATATACATTTACATATATATACATATACATATATATGCATGTATATACAAATATATATACATGCATATATTGTAAAGTTGGGCTCCACTATTTACCATTAGATAATATAGAGAAACATGCAAATTGTAAAAGAACTAACAGGGAAACATTGGAGAGCGACATACAACTGAATCTTAAGTATCATCTTAATACGTCTTACGACTGTTACATAGACTGCTTGGCTTCTACCAATATGTTGTATGATACTCTTTTTATGTCATCTGTTCAAAGCTTCCTATAACAAACTATTATTTGTCGTTGTTATTTTTCTTTGTAAGGCAAGAAAATGTATTGGTTAAGTTGCATTGTTGAAAGAGCCATTGTGGTGTTGCTTGCGTATGAGGCTATTGTAAGAATAGTCATCCTTGACTCTGTTCTATAATAGATCTGAGAGTTTTGAAATTATTGTGCTATGAACTATGTAAGTTGTTTTACATGGGTATTTTCTATAAATCTTTTTTTCATCATATTGAATACCAAACAATGCAGCTTAAATTTCCAATTAAGCCTGTGGTGCTATATGCATTTTTTATAGATCATTGCATCATATAATTGTTGCATAACATAGAGAAAATAGGCACTGCTTTGGGGAACTAGGTTTGAATAATTGATTTGGGAAGTTGGAAGGATACATGCATTTGTTGATGTTTATACAGTTCTGTTACAATTTCCCTAGTTCTCTATATGTAAAGATGGGTTGGGGGTGGTGGAGTTTGTGTGCTGGATAGGTGGAAGCTAAGTGGAAAGTGTTTTTCTAAATGAGGGTTGAGCCTAGAAATTACATGGGTTGGGGGTTTTTGTTTGAAGTTTCTGTAGGGATTTTCGTTAGCCCAGTCGTGAATTGGATTTGTCAGTGACGAGGATTTTTCAGGTGGTGAGGAGGCCACCATTTTTTTTGTATGGTGATGTGCATTTTTGTAATTACGTGGCTTGGTGGTGGTCAAGAATGGTGTGCGGGATACAGGGAATGTGAATGGCAAACATTTGTTCATGCGAGGCCCAATGTTCCTTGTCATTGCATGATGGCGGCGAACAAAGTAAATGCAATATTAAATGCTAGCATGTGGGAGAGTATACTTTATATTCAATGTTACAATATGGGAAAGTATACTTTGATGAAGTTATCCTATTGAAAGGGCCATCGTGGTGCTAGTTTGGTAGCAGACTATTGTTAAAATTGTTGCATATGGATCCATGTTTTTAGCAGATTGGAAGGCTTTGAAAATGTGGTGGTGCAGAATTTGTAAGTGATTTCACATGGGTATTTTATAAAATCATTTTTACATAGGTGGATCATGCTATGCTTCTATATGTATGAAGAAATAGTAGTTAAATCTAGTTTCTTTCACCTAAAAAATATTTATCCCCGGGAAGATGAGAAGGCAATTGTGGGAACATGGAAAAATGTATTGTGGAGAGAAATCTATGGGCCATTAATTTTTGTTGTACCTACTACAAATGTTATAGAATAGCTCTTTGTAAAATTCTCTATTTGAGTACTAAGTCTACTCCTAGGCAGTGTAGCTTGAATTTCTGATTAAGGCAATATGGGTTTCGTGGCCAAGAATGTAGCTACAAATTTTCCAGCGAGGAGGGAACCGTTTCTTTCCTTTATAGTGACATGGGCGCTCGTAGGTACGTGGGTTGATGGTGGTGGAGAATGGTGTCATTGTAACAGGGAAGGTGAATGGAAAGTGTTTGTTGGCACGAGCACGAATGCATCTTCCCATCAACATATGGGGGTGGAGGTGGAAGTAAATGCTATATTGAATGTTTCCATGTGGGAAAGCACACTTTCATTAAGTCGTGCTTTCAAAAGAGCCATTGTGGTGTGGGTGAATTGAATTTATCAACGCCAAGAATGCTGCAACTGATGGGAACTTGTGTAGTTTTTTTTTTTAGGTGACATGGATCTTGGTAATTACGTGGGTTGGAAATGGTGTAGTTGGTTGACTCAATACAAAGGAACTGAATTCTTGTGTATAATATTTAGTAACAA